>JAJPUD010025585.1:765-17402 GCA_023553655.1 Myrmecobius fasciatus | reverse complement strand
GTATCTCTATGTTTTAGATGTTTTTCTTGTAAACAACATATTGTAGGGTTCTGGCTTTTAATCCAGTCTGCAATCTGCTTCTGTTTTATGGGAGAGTTCATCCCATTCACATTCACAGTTAAAATAACTATGTCTGTATTTCATGCCATCTTATTTACCCAGAATTATAATTTTCTTTTCTCTTTCCGCTCTCTCCCTTCCCTTCTCCCCAGTACGTTATTTTTGATTACCACCTCCCTCCAACAGTCCTCCCCCCTTTAGATCCTCTCTCTCCCCTTTACACCTTTCCCCTAATCCTTCTATTATTCTATCCTTTCCCTTTCTTCCTTTCCCTCCCACCTTCCCACAAGGAGGATCAGGACTTTCTTTGAAGCCAAATGCATCTGATATACTCTTTTACAACCCAATCTAATGAGAGTAAGATTTACACAATACTCATTGCCCTCCCTTCTTTCCCTCAATTATATCAGATCTCCTATGTCTCTTTATGAAATTTTGCCTTATTTTACCTCCTTTATTTTTACTTTATTTTGCCTCCTTCCCCTCCCCTTTTTTTCAGTATGGTATCCCTTCCATCTCTAATTCCTTTTTCATTATTATCAAAGAAATTCGAATTATACCCCCATTCTTTAAGGATACCTATAGTAGAAATATAGTTCTCGAGAGTTCTTTCCTTTTTACCTTTTTAATGCTTCTCTTGAGTTCTGTGTTTGAAGGTCAAATTTTTTGTTCAGATCTGGTCTTTTAATTAGAAATAGGTGAAATTCTCCTGTGTCATTGAATGATCATCTTCTTCCCTGGAGGATAATGCTCATTCTAGCTTGGTAACTTATTCTTGGCTGTAATCCAAGTTCTTTTGCCTTTCGGGATATCTGATTCCAGGCCCTTCAATCCTTCAATGTGGAAGCTGACAGATCCTGTGTAATTCTAATGACAGATCCTCGGTATTTGAAATGTTTTTTTCTAGCAGCTTGTAATATCTTTTCCTTGGTGCGATATTCCTGAAATTTGGCCATGATATTCCTTGGGGTTTTGATTTTGCAGTCTCTATCAGGAGGTGATCAGTGAATTCTTTCAATACCAATTTTGCCTTCTGATTCTAAAACATCAGGGCAATTTTCTTTCATGATTTCCTGGAAGATAGCATCAAGGTTCTTTTTTTCATCACGGCTTTCAGGTAGTCCAATAATCTTTAGATTGTCTCTCCTGGAACTGTTTTCCAAGTCAGTTGTTTTTCCTAGGAGATATTTCATATTTTCTTCTATTTTTTTCATTTTTTTGTTTCTGTTTGACTGATTCTTGAAGTCTTATTGAGTCATTTACTTCTACTTGTTCAATTTTAATTTTTAAAGTATTATTTCCTTCAGTTATCTTTTTAAGCTCCTTTTGTAGCTGGCCAATTGAATTTCTTGGTTCGATGCATTCTTTTTCCATTTTACCAATTTTATTTTTCAGTGAATTGTTGTTTTTTTCCAATTCACCATTTTTATTTTCCAGTGAATTGGTGATTTTTTCCAATTCACCAATTCTATTTTTTAGTGAATGGTTTTCTTTTTCCAATTCACCAGTTTTTTTTTTCCAGTTTTTGACATCTCTGTTGCACTAATCTCAATTTATTTCCCCACTCTTCTTCCAGCTCTCTTTTGAGATTCTTTATGCAATCTTCCAGGAAATCCTTCTGAAAAAGGGACCAGCTCATGTCTGCCTTTGTGGCTTCCTCTGGGATTGTTTTCAGAATCTCAGGATCTGGGGACTGTCCTACTTTCTCTCAATAGAAGCTGTCTATGGTGAGAACTCTCTTCTGCTTCTTACTCATGATTTTGAGGTGTAAGAAGTTTAAGTCTGAATCACTTGAAGTCTGAATCACTAGCAGGGAAATCTGCCGCAGTTTCAAGTTGCCCTGTGGCATTTTGCTGAGTTGACTTCCAGTCTGTGGCTGGGCAGCTAGATCTGCACTAGGACCATGCTTTCAGCTGCTCTCAATCCACCCTTTACCAAAGGCAGATCTGCCAAAGCACCTGCCCGCAAGCAGAGCAAAGTGGCCCAGGTGTCTCCCAGGGGCTTCCTGGGTGCCTAAAATCCACCTTTATCGCAGCTCTGACTTCTGCCCCGGGCGCGCTGGCGTCTGATCAGGGCCAGCGGCCGCTTCCCCTGAGACTGACCTTCTCCGGAGTTTTTTCAGAGTGGATTTTTGATAGAAGTGCATTGTAGTCCAAGTGTTTGGTGGCGTCCCCACTCAAGAACCAGTTTGGAGGCTCAATTTGTCTGGGTCCAAGGGAAGGTCTGAGGAGGTCACAGACAATGCTGTCTGCAGTTCGCCATCTTGGCTCTGCCCCTCCCCCTACTATTCTCAACACAACAACATGGCCTAATAACTACTATTTCTCCAACTGTCAAATCTCACTCTAGCAACCACTTGCATACACTATTATTTAATTTCCACATATTAAAGTGAAATGCTGGCAATGTGACCTAATTTTTTTTCCTGTGAAATGCTCATTACATGACTATCAAAGAGAAATAGATAATATTTTGACTGCTTTGGAATGAAGTAATAGAATTCCTGGAAAATGCATATAATTTGATGGAAAAGTAAAAAAGAGTTGTGAAGTCATTGGCATTCATCTTTATGATTATGGCAAAAATGGGGAGAATCTATGCATATGAAGAAATCATTCAGGAAATCATTTCCTAAAGACTTTGTTTTTTGTTCTCCTGTGAAGAAAAATAGCTATATAACAACTAGATTGAAGGGAAAGTTAAAATCAAAAAATACCATTAACAAAACTATTACCTCATTATCAATCATCCTGTGCTGTATTATGAATAAATTATATGAAAACAAATTAATCTTCCATTTTATGAGTGGGACATAACATGTAGAGAGTCAGAATAAGGAGAAAAGTGGAAAATGGAAGCTAAGAATAACAATAGAGTAGAAGACAGAACAACAAAATATTCAACTCTGGAAATGAACAAGAGCTCAGGTGCCTTTTGTAGTCAAACAAAATAATATTAGCAAAAGATATTAGAGTTTTGAGTCTCTTCAATGACATTTAAAACATGCTTGCCCTACAAAAAGGGAGGTTGTTTCTAGACAGTCTGCCTTGAAAAAATAGTACAGAAATAATTAAATATTTTACTTGAAACAAAGGTAATACGAAAAAAAATAGAGTTCTAATCCTACAGTGCCTGCCCTTTTTTAAAGGCACAAACGTTTTCATAAATACCTAGGTCAAAGAACAAGGGAATCAATAAATCTGAGATACTTGTCAGGCATTAATAGCTTTAAATTCCATGGAGAAAAGGTAAGAATATATTATAATTTAAAATCCCAAGTATCAAGCTAGGTCACCAATCCCATAATATTATATTCTGGAAAATATTGGGAGGAGAGATTTCTAAACCACTGTCATCAATCTTTAAAAGATCCTGAAGAATGAAAAAGGTAATAACAGAGGATGGAAGAAGGGCAAAAATTGGCTGGATTTCCAGAAAAAGGGAAGAGACAAGGGTATGTTAACTATAACACAGTTTGCTTGTCTTCAATTCCTGGCAAAAGTCTCTTCTTACGGAATTATTATTAAAGGAATAGTGAGAGATTATCTTTAGTAAAAGTGAAGTCTTGACCAGAGTCACCACAGTTTCATCAGGAAGAGATCATGTCAAAAGAACGTTGTATCTTTTATTTTCCTTGCCAGGGATCGGGAAGTAGTATAGACATTACTTTCCTACATTTTAGCAAAGGACAGAAGACCTAGAGAATATACTTTATGAGGAAAAGTTGGAAAAAACTGGGGAAGAGAATTCTGTAGAATGAATAGAAAAAAAGATCAAGAACATAATAACTGCTTTGGACAGACGAGGTTCAACTTGGTCTGCTTTCACCAGAGAATACTAGAAGCAATGTGTAGAAATTGCAAAATGAAACATTTAGGTGTAATGTAAAAAAATGTCTTCTTAAGTAGAAATCAACAAAGATAAAATGAGCTGACATAGGAGTTTCTTGGTATCCCTCTACAGAGAGAATTAAATTCAGATATTAGTTGGACTAGGTACCTTTTTATATTCTAAATTTTGGTGACCTACCTGGGGCTCAGGGATCAATTTATGGTTCCATAAGATTTTCTTGCTTTCTACCTTTTCTTTGTTTTTTTTTTCCAACTTTCCTTTTTCTTGCTTCTTTCTTCCTTCCCTTCCTTTTTCCCTACCTCACTCCTTCCCTTTCTTTATTTCCTTTTTTCTTTCCTTCCTCCCTGCCTTTTTCCTTTTTTTACATGCTTTATATGGCTTTAGCCAGTTCCCACACAACGAGATTCAATCTGAATAAATCTGCAGCAAGGCCTATTACCTCTCTGTCCTTAGAAACAACTTCCCAAGGTTTTTGTGATACATTGTTTTTAATCTCTCTGGGTGAATATTATCAGAAATAATTACTTAAAAGCAATGAAAAATTTACTTTTTACTGTACATTACTAAATTTAAGAAGGTATATCTTAGGTAGAGTGCTATGCCATAAGTCACAAAGACTAGAGATTAAAGTTAAATGCAAGTATTTATAAGTCGTGTGACCATAGACACGTTACTTATCTTCTCCTAGTCTGTTTTCTTAATTGTTAAAATCCCAGAGTTCTTATGAGAATCAAATAATATAATATTTGTAAATGATTCAGCACATTATTTGGTATACACCAATTGCTTAATAAATGCTTATGTTCTTGTTCCTTTCCCATGGAGGGGTAAAAAGTTTAAGGGCTGAGCAAAAATTGTTCACAATATATTTCTTGTCACCCACAACTTAGTCTCTGAATAGGCAAGTAAAATATTCTGGTAAAGTCTATACTAAGATGAGGTTGAAATTGAAATAGATTCATGATTTAGGCATAAAGAATAGCACCATAAGCAAATTAGGGTAGCAAGGAATAGTTTACCTGTCAGATCTTTGAAGAATAGAGAAATTTATGACCAAAAAATTTGGTAATATTATAAGACTCAAAATGGATAGTTCAGTAATATTAAATTATAGAGGTTTTGCAAAAGTAAAATCAATGTTGCCAAGATTAGAAAGGAAACAGAGTACTATCAAATTCCTTCTATGACACAGATATGGTGCTGATAGCCAAACCAGGTAGGAAGGAAACTGAGAAAGAAAACTATAGACCCATTTCCCTAATGAATATTGATGCAAAAATTTTAAATAAGATTTTAGCAACAAAATTAGAGAAAGTGATCCCCAGGATAATACACCATGACCAAGTAGGATTTATACCAGGAATGCAGGGCTGGTTCAATATTAGGAAAACTATTAGCATAATCAATTATATTAATAACCAAATTAACAAAAAACATATGATTATCTCAATAGATGCAAAAAAAAGCATTTGATAAAATCCAACACCCATTCCTATTAACAACACTGGAGACTATAGGAATAAATGGGCTTTTCCTTAAAATGATTAGTAGTGTCTACTTAAAACCTTCAGCAAGCATCTTATGTAATGGAGTTAAACTAGAACCATTCCCAATAAGATCAGGAGTGAAACAAGGCTGTCCACTGTCACCATTATTATTTAATATTGTCTTAGAAATGTTAGCTTTGGCAGTAAGAGAAGAAAAAGAGATTAAACGAATTAGAGTAGGTAATGAGAAAACCAAATTATCACTCTTTGCAGAGGACATGATGATAAATGTAGAGAACCCTAAAGACTCAACTAAAAAAACTACTAGAAACAATTCACAACTTTAGCAAAGTTGCAGGATACAAAATAAATCCACATAATTCATCAGCATTTTTATATATTACCAATAAAGGTCAGAAGCAAGAGATACAAAAAGAAATTCCATTCCAAATAGCTGTTGATAGTATAAATATTTGGGAATTTATCTGCCAAAGGAAAGTCCAGAACTATATGAACTAAACTAAAAAACACTTTCCATGCAAATAAAAATCAGACCTAGTCAATTGGAAAAATATAAAATGCTCATCGGTAGACTGAGCAAATCTAATAAAAATGATAGTACTACCCAAACTAATTTACTTATTTAGTGCCATGCCAATCAAACTCCCAAGAAATTATCTTACAGATATGGAAAAAATAGTAGCAAAATTCATTTGGAAGAACCAAAATTCAAGAGCTTCAAAAGAATTAATGAAAAAAAAAAGGCTGATGATGACGGACTTGCTGTACCAGATCTAAAACTATATTACAAAGCAGAGGTCATCAAAACCATTTGGTACTGGCTAAGAAATAGAGTAGTTGATCAGTGGAATAGGATAGAATCACAAGACAAACTAAGCAATAAATATAGCAATTTAGTCTTTGACAAACCCAAAGACCCCACCTTCTGGGATAAGTACTCAGTATTTGACAAAAACTCCTGGGAAAACTGGAAACTAGTGTAGAAGAAATTAGGGCTTGACCCACATCTAACACCACATACCAAGATAAGATCTAAATGGGTTCATGATCTGGATATAAAGAGTGATACTATAAGTAAATTAGAGGAACATAATATTGTTTGCCTCTCAGACCTATGGAGATCGAATAAATTTATGTCCAAAGAAGAACTGGAACTCTTAATTGAAAACCACATAGATAACTTTTACTATATTAAGTTAAAAACTTTTTGTACAAACAAAACCAATGCAGTCAAGATTAGGAGGGAAGCAATAAATTGGGAAATCATCTTTACATTTAAGGGTTCTGATAAAGGTCTCATCTCTAAAATATATACAGAATTGTCTCATATTTATAAAAATTCAAGCCATTCTCCAATCGATAAATGGTCAAAGGATATGAACAGACAATTTTCAGAGAATGAAATTAAAACTATTTATAATCATATGAAAAGGTGCTCCAAATCACTATTGATCCGAGAAATGCAAATCACGACAACCCTGATGTACCACTACACACCTGTCAGATTGGCTAAAATGACAGGAAAAGTTAATGATGAATGTTGGAGGGGATGTGGGAGGGCTGGGACACTGATGCATTGTTGGTGGAGCTGTGAACAGATACAGCCATTCTGGAGAGCAATTTGGAGCTATGCTCAAAAAAGTTATCAAACTGTATATACACTTTGATCCAGCAGCATTTCTATTGGGCTTATACCCCAAATAAATCATAAAGGAAGGAAAGGGCCCCACATGTGCAAGAATGTTTGTGGCAGCCCTTTTTATAGTGGCTAGAAACGGGAAATTGAATAGATGCCCTTCAATTGGAGAATGGCTGAAAAAATTATGGTATATTAATATTATGGAATATTATTGTTCTGTAAGAAATGACCAGCAGGACAATTTCAGAGAGGCCTGGAGAGACTTGCATGAACTGATGCTCAGTGAAATGAGCAGAACCAGGAGATCATTATACACGGCAACAACAATACTATATGACGATCAATTCTTATGGACATGGCTCTCTTCAACAATGAAATGTTTCAAACCACCTCCAATTGTTCACTGAAGAAAGCCAAATACACCCAGAGAGAGGGATGTGAAATGTAGACCACAATATAACATTCTCATACTCTTGATTGATGTTTGCTTACATTGTGTTTCCTTTATCTGATATGTCTTTTGTGTAGATCAGATTTTTCTTGCACAATGATGATGTTTGGAAATATTTATGCATATATTCGATTTGTCAATATTTTAACATAATTAACATGTAGTGGATGTCCTGCCATCTAGGGGAGAGGTGGGGAGTTGGGGGGGAAATTTGTAACAGAAAGCCATGTAAGGGTTAATGTTGAAGAATTACCCACACATATGTTATGCAAAAAAATAAAAATAAATAAATAAAAAATAAATAAAAAAAGAAAGGAAACAGAAAGGTAGACAACAATTTTGAAAACCAGGGTTTCTCATAAAGGCCTCTTTTCTAAAATATATAAAGAACAGAGTCAACTTTATAAGAGTATAATCCATTCCCTTATTAACAAATAATCAAAAGATAGGAATAGACAATTTTCAGATGAGAAATTAAAACCAGTCATATAAAGTCATATAAAAAAGTCTCATCACTCTTAATTAGAGAAATGAAAATTGAAAGAATTCTGAGGTATCATACTTATTAGATTGGTTAAGATGAGAAGAAAAGGAGGGATATGGGAAAACTGGGACACTACGGCACTACGGGTGGAATTGTAAACTGAAATAGCCATTCTGGAGAACAATTTAGATCTAGCAGTGTCTCTACTGGATCTATATCCCAAAGAGTTCATAAAAGAGGGAAAAGATCCCACATGTGCAAAAAAAAATGTTTGTACTAGTTCTTTTTTGTGGTGGCAAGGAATTGAAAATGGGTGGGATGCCCATTAATTGAGGAATGGCTACATACATTATGGTATTTTAATATAATGGAATATTATTTCTATAAGAAATAATGAATAGGCTGACCAGAAAAACTTGGAAAGACTTACATGAACTGAGGCAGAGTGATATAAACAGAACTAGTAGAACATCAAACACAGCAACAAGATTGTGAAATGATCAACTATGAAAAATTTAACTCTATTAAGCAATACAGTGATTTGAACCCGTTATAATAGAATTGTGAGAGAAAATGCTATCAACATGCTTAGAAAGAAGTGTGGAAACTGAATTTGAATCAAAACATATTTTCAGTTTTTTATTATATTTTACCCTCTCATGATTTTTATCTTTTTTTCTCATTTTTCTTTCCCTTCATGATTACTTTGAAAATATGTTTAAAATGATTGTAATGTATAACGCATATCAGATTGCTTCCTGCCTTAGGGAAGGGGTAGAAAAATGAAGAAAAAAAATGCTACTAAGAATCTTACAAAAAATGAATGTTAACTGTGTATACCCTTTACCCAGCAGTGTTTATATTGGGCCTATATGCCAAAGAGATCTTAGAAGAGGGAAAGGGACCCACATGTGCAAGGATGTTTGTGGCAGCCCTTTTTGTAGTGGCCAGAAACTGGAAACTGCCCTTCAATTGGAGAATGGCTGAATAAATTATGGTATATGAATATTATGGAATATTATTGCTCTGTAAGAAACGACCTACAGGACGATTTCAGAGAGGCCTGGAGGGACTTGCATGAACTGATGCTGAGTGAAGTGAGCAGAACCAGGAGATCATTATTCACGGCAACAACAATACTATCTGATGATCAATTCTGATGCACATGGCTCTCTGCAACAATGAAATGTTTCAAACCAGTTCCAATTGTTCAGTGAAGAAAGCCATATACACCCAGAGAGAGGGATGTGAAATGTGGACCACAACATAACATTTTCATGATTTCTATTGACATTTGCTTGCATTATGTTGCCTTTCTCTGATTTTCTTTTTTTTCTTGTAGATAGGATTTTTCTTGCATAATTTGTCAAGTATTTCAACATTATTAACATGTAGTCGACTTCCTGCCATCTGGGGGAGGGGAGGGGACTGGGGGTAAAATTTGTAATGGAAAGCTTTGTAAAGATCAATGCTGGGGAACTACCCATATATATGTTATATAAATAAAAAGCTTTAATAAAAAAAAGAAACATTTCATTGTTGAAGAGAGCCATGTTCTTCAGAATTGATCATCATGTAATATTGTTGCTATGTATAATGATCTCCTGGTTCTGCTCACTTCACTGAGCATCAGTTCATGCAAGTCTCTCCAGGCCTCACTGAAATCGGCCTGCTGGTCGTTTCTTACAGAGCAATAATGTTCCATAACATTCATATACCACAATCTATTCAGCCACTCTCCAATTGTTGGGCATCCATTCAGTTTCCAGTTTGTAGCCACTACAAAAAGGGCTGCCACAAACATTCTTGCACATGTGGGTCCCTTTCCTTCCTCTAAGATCTCTTTGGAATATAAGCCCAATAGAAACACTGCTGGGTCAAAGGGCATGCACAGTTTGATAACTTTTTGAGCATAGCTCCAAATTGCTCTCCAGAATGGTTGGATCCCTTTACAATCCTGACAACAATGTATCAATGTTCCAGTTTTCCCACATCCCCTGCAACATTTGTCATTAACTTTTCTTGTGATCTTAGCCAATTTGACAGGTGTGTAGTAGTATCTCAGAGTTGTCTTAATTTGAATTTCTCTGAGTTCAAATCAAATATGGTCTTGGACACTTATCACTTCTAGCCGTGTGAACCTGGGCAAGTACTTAACCCAAATTGCCTCAACAAAAAAAAAAAAAAAAAAAAAAAAAGATAATGTCATAATGTCTAGGTTCTTTTTTTCATCATGGCTTTCAGGAAGCCCTATAATCCTTACATTGTTTCTCCTAGATCTATTTTTTCCCATCAGTTTTTTTTTCCTAGGAGATCTTTCATATTTTCTTCTATTTTTTCATTCTTTTTTTTTGTTTGACTGATTCTTGAAATCTGGTTGAGTCATTCACTTCCATTTGTTCCAGTCTAATTTTTAATGTCTTCTTTTCTTCACTTACTGTTTTTAAATTTTTTGTGATTGGCCAATTAAATTTTTTGTTCATTGAATTCTTTTTCCATTTTAACACTTTTTTTTTGCAATGAGGTCATTTCATTTCCCCATATTTCTTCTAACTCCTTTATGCAATCTTTGAAGAAAGCCTTCTAACATGGGGTCTAGTTTATGTCTCTCTTTGGGGCTTTTTCTGGACTTGCTTTACCTTTAGGGACCTCAGGATTTGAGGTCTGTTCTCTCTCTCCATAAAAGCTGTCTATGGTGAGAGCTCTTTTTGTTTTTTATTCATTTTTAAGTCTTGAGATCTGTTTTGAAGTTTTTCCAGGGTATCTTCTGCTAGAAATGAGAGGTACTCCAGATATTTGTGGATTTTTTTACTTCAAAACCAGTCTAGAGGCTTCATCTTCTCTTGGTTTGATGGAAGGTTAGAGGAAATTACAGAAACTCATGTTTGATCTCCACCATCTTGGCTCCACTACCTGGAAGTCCCCCAGGCATTTGTTTTTCCAAGGAAATTTTTCACATTTTTTCTTCAATTTTTTGGTTTTGCTTCATTGTATCTTGGTTTCTCATAAAATCATTATCTTCCATTTGCTGAATTCTTTTTTTAAGGAATTATTTTGTCCAGTGAGTTTTTGTGCCCACTTTCCCAATTGGTTAATTTTGCTTTTTAAGGCATCCTTTTCCTCATTAACTTTTTTGTATTTCCTTAACTTTTTTCTATTTCCTTTTGCACCACTCTCAATTATTTTCCTATTTTCCCTTCTCTCTCTCTTGCTTCATTTTCAGAATTCCTTTTGAGCTCTTCCATGGCCTGAGACCAATTCTATTTTTTTTCTTGGAAGCTTTGAATGTAGGTGCTTTGACTTTGTTATCATCTTCTGAGTGTTTGTTGTGATCTTTCTTGTCGCCATAATGACTTTCAATTGTCAGAAACATTTTTGTTGTCTTCTCATTTCCCTTGCCTATTACCTGACTTTAAATCCTTTTTCAAAGTAGGCTTTATTTCCAGGTTGGAGGATGCATTAACTCAAGCTTCAGGGATTTTGTGCAATTGTTTTCATAGTTCCTTCTAGGGAACTGACCAGAAACACTTTTTTTTTGCCCTGAAGCTGTTAGGAGTCTCCCTGCCCCTCTGCTGCTGTAGAACCTGATATGGAGGCCAGGGCTGGAGCTGGAATTGGGCTGACCAGGGTTGCACAGATGTGTCTTGTGCTAGGACTGTAAGCCAGACTCCAGGCCTGAAGCCACAGACCCTCTCTGCTGATTTCCAAGTTCTCCTTGATGCCTCAGGCTGAGAGGTTCAGAAGTTTCCAGCCCTTCTGCTGATTGCTAAAGCTGGTGTATGGGCTGAGGCTAAGGCCAAAGCAGGGCTGGGACTGTACAGATGTGGCCTTTGCTGGGATTGGGCAGTGAGCCCACCCTGGTTCCACAGATCTTTTCTGCTGACAATCCAGGTCCTCTTTGGTGTCCTTGGGCTGAGAAGTCTGGAAATCACAAGTAGTGCTGCTGATTCAGAAGTCAGGATGGGTTCAGGACTGTGCAGGATTGTACAGACTTTGCTGTGGATCTTTTAAATTGTCTTTGTCTGGAAAATCTTGTATTCTGTCTTTTTCAGTGCTCTGATTCTTCAAAATTTGATTAGAGTCATAATTTAAAGGCATTTGGAATGGTTTGGGGGAAGAGAGTTGGCAAGTTCCTGCCTTTACTCCACTCTCTTGGCTACACCTTGGGTTCAGGGCTTATTACTTGCTTATTGTTTGCTGGGACATTTCCTGTTCTAGTTCGCACTGCTTTTATTCAAAGGAGACAAAAGTTTCTTGTCAATCTTCCAAATTTCTTGAGCTCAAAAATGTTTTCACCTTTTCTTTTTCTTGGTTCTGCTGTTCCAGGATTTGTTTTTGGGTGTTATTTTGAGTTTGTTTGTAATTGAATGAGAGAGTTATGGCAATTTACTGCTAGCTTTATCATCTTGGTTACTGCAAGTCTGCTGCTTGTGATTCTTACAAACTGTGGAACTATGACCATGTAATGAGACTTTCTGGTCCTCATTTTCCTCACAGTTGACTGAAATTTTCCAGATCGTATGGGAAGAAGAGATTATGCTTCAGGAGTTCAAGAATGCCTCCATTGTCTATCTCTATTAAGGTAAAGGGAATGGTTTGTCCTGTGATGATCACAGCTGGGTAGCTCTTTTATTCATTGCTGGCAAGATTCTTGCCATAGACCATAAACCTTGCCAAGACCTCTTCAGCTGGAAGGAGATCATCTATCTAAGAGACAGTGTGTCCTCACAAAGGGCCATAGTACAGTTAATATGGCTAACCTATTCCAGGAGTAGAAGAGAGGTCTGCATACAACATTTATAATTCTGACCAAGACTTTTAATACCATCAGTTGTGAGGGCTCATAGAAAATTGTCAAAATTTGGTTGCTTAGGGAATTTCATTATTATAGTATGTTGATTTTATAATAGTATACTTGCTTGAGCTTTGTGAAATGAACAATGCTCTTAAATTTTCCCAGGCACCAGTGGAGTGTAATAAGGCTATGTGATTCTTCCCATGCTTTTTTATCATGATTATTTTTTTTGTTCTTTTATTTTTTTATTAAAGCTTTTTGTTTGTATAACATATGTATGGGTAGTTCCCCAACATTGATCTTTACAAAGCTTTCCATTACAAATTTTACACCCAGTCCTCTCCCCTCCCCTAGATGGCAGGAAGTCCACTACATGCTAATAATGTTGAAATGCTTGAGAAGTTATGCAAGAAAAATCCTATCTACAAGAAAAAAAAAAGAATCAGAGAAAGGCAACACAATGCAAACAAATGTCAGTAGAGATCATGAAAATGTTACATTGTGGTCCATATTTCATTTCCCTCTCTCTGGGTGTATATGGTTTTCTTCAATGAACAACTGGGAATGGTTTGAGACAATTCTTTGTTGCAGAGAGCCATGTCCATCAGAATTGATCATCATGTAATACTGTTGTTGCTGTGTATGATGATCTCCTGGTTCTGCTCGTTTCACTCAGCATCAGTTCATGCAAGTCTCTCCAGGCCTCTCTGAAATCGTCCTGCTGGTCGTTTCTTACAGAGCAATAATATTCCATAACATTCATATACCATAATTTATTCAGCCACTCTCCAATTGATGGGCATCCCTTCAGTTTCCAGTTTCTAGCCACCACAAAAAGGGCCGCCACAAACATTCTTGCACATGTGGGGCCCTTTCCCTCCTCTAAGATCTCTTTGGGATATAGGCCCAGTAGAAACACTGCTGGGTCAAAGGGTATGCACAGTTTGACAACTTTTTGGGCATAGTTCCAAGTTGCTCTCCAGAATGGTTGGATCCGTTCACAGTTCCACCAACAATGTATCAGTGTCCCAGTTTTCCCACATCCCCTCCAACATTCGTCGTTATCTTTTCTGTCATTTTAGCCAATCTGACAGGTGTGTAGTGGTATCTCAGAGTTGTCTTAATTTGCATTTCTCTGATCAATAGTGATTTGGAGCAACTTTTCTTGTGACTAGAGATGGTTTTAATTTCATCATCTGAAAATTGTCTGTTCATATCCCTTGACCACTTATCTATTGAAGAGTGGCTTGAATTCTTATATATATGAGACAATTCTCTATAAATTTTAGAAATGAGGCCTTTATCAGAACCATTAAATGTAAAGATGATTTCCCAATTTGAAGCTTCCCTCCTCATCTTGCCTGCATTTATTTTGTTTGTACAGAAACTTTTTAACTTAAAATAATCAAAATTATCCATCTGGTGTTCAATTAGGAGTTCCAGGTCTTCTTTGGACATAAATTTATTCCATCTCCACAGGTCTGAGAGATAAATTATATTACGTTCCTCTAACTTGCTTACAAAGTCCCTCTTTATATTTAGATCATGAACCCATTTAGATCTTATCTTGGTATGTGATGTTAGGTATGGGTCAAGCCCTAATTTCTTCCACACTAGTTTCCAATTTTCCCAGCAGTTTTTGCCAAATAGTGAGTATTTTTCCCAAAAGCTGGGGTCTTTGGGTTTATCGAATACTAGATTGTTAAGGTTATTGCCTAGATTATCCTGATATCCTATCCTGTGCCACTGATCGACTGCTCTATTTCTTAGCCAGTACCAAACGGTTTTGATGACCGCTGCTTTATAACATAGTTTTAGATCTGGTACAGCAAGGCCACCTTCATCTGCCTTTTTTTTCATTAATCCCCTTAAATCCTTGACCTTTTGTTCTTCCAAATGAACTTTGCTACTATTTTTTCTAGATCTGTAAAATAATTTCTTGGGAGTTTGATTGGTATGGCACTAAATAAGTAGATTAGTTTGGGTAGTATTGTCATTTTTATTATGTTCGCTCTGCCTACCCATGAGCACTTAATATTTTTCCAATTGATTAGGTCTGATTTTATTTGTGTGGAAAGTGTTTTGTAATTTAGTTCGTATAGTTTCTGACTTTTCCTTGGCAGATATATTCCCAAATATTTTATCCTATCATCTGCTATTTGGAATGGAATTTCTTTTTGTATCTCCTGCTGCTGAACTTTGTTGGTAATATATAAGAATGCTGATGATTTATGTGGATTAATTTTGAATCCTGCCACTTTGCTAAAGTTGTGAATTGTTTCTAGTAGTTTTTTAGTTGAGTCTCTAGGGTTCTCTAAGTATACCATCATGTCATTTGCAAAGAGTGATAATTTGGTTTCTTCATTACCTACTCTGATTCCTTTTATCTCTTTTTCTACTCTTATTGCTAAAGCTAACATTTCTAATACAATATTAAATAGTAATGGTGACAGTGGGCAGCCTTGTTTCACTCCTGATCTTATGGGGAATGGTTTTAGTTTGTCTCCATTACATATGATGCTTGCTGATGGTTTTAAATAGATGCTGCTGATCGTTTTAAGGAAAAGCCCATTTATTCCTATACTCTCTAGTGTTTTTAATAGGAAAGGGTGTTGGATTTTGTCAAAGGCTTTTTCTGCATCTATTGAGATAATCATATGGATTTTGTGAATTTGGTTATTAATATAATTAATTATGCTGATAGTTTTCCTAATATTGAACCAGCCCTGCATCCCTGGTATAAATCCTACTTGGTCATAGTGTACTATGCTGGGGATGACTTTCTGTAATCTCTTTGCTAATATCTTATTTAAAATTTTTGCATCAATATTCATTAGGGAAATTGGTCTATAGTTTTCTTTCTCAGTTTTTACCCTACCTGGTTTAGCTATCAGCACCATATCGGTCTCATAGAAGGATTCTGGCAGTATGCCTTCTGTCCCTAGTTTCTCAAATAGTTTGTGTAGTGGGGGGGCGGAGCCAAGATGGCGAACTGCGGACAGCTTTCTCTGTGAACTCCCTCCGACAATTCCCTCAAATCCAGAAAGTAAGCCTTAAAACTGGTTCCTGAGTGAGGTCCTCACCAAGCATTTGGACTACAACGCACTTCTATAAAAGATCTACCTTGAAAGAACTCCGGAGAAGGTTAGCCTCAGGGGAAATCGGCCTCCGGTCGCGATCGGACTCCAGCCGGGGCGGAAGTCAGGGCTGCGATAGAGGGGCGGATTTTGGGCACCCAGGAAGCCCCTGGGAGACGCCTGGGCCACTTTGCTCTGCTTGCGGGCAGGTGCTTTGGCAGATCTGCCTTTGGAAGGGGGTGGATTGAGAAAAGCTGAAAACGTGGTCCTGGTGCAAATCTAGCCCGACCAGCCTCAGACCGGAAGTCAACTCGGCAAACTGCCCCAGGGCAAATATAAATTGTTGCAGTTTTCTCGGCTTTTGACCAATATCCCAACTTTAAATCATGAGCAAGAAGCAGAAGAGAGCTCTCACCATAGAAAGCTTTTACGGAGAAAAAATAGAACAGTCCCCAGATCCTGACATTATGAAAACAATCCCAGATGAAGCCACAAAGGCAGACTTAAGTTGGTCTCCCTTTCAGAAGGCTTACCTGGATGATTGCATTAAGAATCTCAAAAGAGAGCTAGAAGAAGAATGGGGAAATAAATTGAGATCAGGGCAACAGAAATATCAAAAACTGGAAAATAGGACTGGTGAATTGGAAAAAGAAAACAGTTCACTGAAAAACAAAATTGGTGAATTGGAAAAAATCACCAATTCACTGGAAAATAAAAATGGTGAACTGAAAAACAAAATTGGTGAATTGGAAAAAGACAACAATTCACTGA
>JAJPUD010025584.1:0-17402 GCA_023553655.1 Myrmecobius fasciatus | reverse complement strand
CTCCTAATCTTGCCTGCATTTGTTTTGTTTGTAGAGAAAATTTTTAACTTAAGATAATCAAAATTATCCATCTGGTGTTCAATTAGGAGTTCCAGGTCTTCTTTGGACATAAATTTATTCCATCTCCACAGGTCTGAGAGATAAACTATATTACGTTTCTCTAACTTGCTTACAAAGTCCCTCTTTATATCTAGATCATGAACCCATTTAGATCTTATTTTGGTATGTGGTGTTAGGTATGGGTCAAGCCCTAATTTCTTCCACACTAGTTTCCAATTTTCCCAGCAGTTTTTGCCGAATATTGAGTATTTATCCCAAAAGCTGGGGTCTTTGGGTTTATCGAATACTAGATTGTTAAGGTTATTGCCTAGATTGTTCTGATATCCTATCCTGTGCCACTGATCGACTACTCTATTTCTTAACCATAGCAAACGCTTTTGATAACCGCTGCTTTATAATATAGTTTTAGATCTGGTACAGCAAGGCCACTTTCATCTGCCTTTGTTTTCATTAATCCCCTTGAAATCCTTGAACTTTTGTTCTTCCAAATGAACTTTGCTACTATTTTTTCTAGATCTGTAAAATAATTTCTTGGGAGTTTGATTGGTATGGCACTAAATAAGTAGATTAGTTTGGGTAGTATTGTCATTTTTATTATGTTCGCTCTGCCTACCCATGAGCACTTAATATTTTTCCAATTGATTAGGTCTGATTTTATTTGTGTGGAAAGTGTTTTGTAATTTAGTTCGTATAGTTTCTGACTTTTCCTTGGCAGATAGATTCCCAAATATTTTATCCTATCATCTGCTATTTGGAATGGAATTTCTTTTTGTATCTCTTGCTGCTGAACTTTGTTGGTAATATATAAAAATGCTGATGATTTCTGTGGATTAATTTTGAATCCTGCCACTTTGCTAAAGTTGTGGATTGTTTCTAGTAGTTTTTTAGTTGAGTCTCTAGGGTTCTCTAAGTATGCCATCATGTCATCTGCAAAAAGTGATAATTTGGTTTCTTTATTACCTACTCTGATTCCTTTTATCTCTTTTTCTTCTCTTATTGCTAAATCTAACATTTCTAATACAATATTAAATAGTAATGGTGACAGTGGGCAGCCTTGTTTCACTCCTGATCTTATTGGGAATGGTTTTAGTTTGTCTCCATTACATATGATGCTTGCTGATGGTTTTAAATAGATGCTACTGATCATTTTAAGGAAAAGCCCATTTATTCCTATACTCTCTAGTGTTTTTAATAGGAAAGGGTGTTGAATTTTATCAAAGCCTTTTTCTGCATCTATTAAGATAATCATATGGTTTTTGTTAGTTTGGTTATTAATATAATTAATTATGCTGATAGTTTTCCTAATATTGAACCAGCCCTGCATCCCTGGGATAAATCCTACTTGGTCATAGTATACTATCCTGGTGATGACATTGTGTAATCTCATTGCTAATGTCTTATTTAAAATTTTTGCATCAATATTCATTAGGGAAATTGGTCTATAGTTTTCTTTCTCTGTTTTCGCCCTACCTCGTTTACCTATCAGCACCATATCGGTTTCATAGAAGGATTCTGGCAGTATACCTTCTGTCCCTATTTTCTCAAATAGTTTGTGTAGTATTGGAATTAATTGTTCTTTGAATGTTTGGTAAAATTCACATGTAAATCCATCTGGCCCTGGAGATTTTTTCTTATCTCTTTTAATTAGATCTATTTTTGCTTTTACTTGATCTGAGATAAGGATTGCTACTCCTGCCTTTCTTTGTTCACCTCAAGCATAGAAGATTCTGCTCCAGAGCTTTAAGTTCACTCTGTATGCATCTCTAAGTTTTAGATGTGTTTCTTGTAAACAACATATTGTAGGATTGTGGCTTTTAATCCAGTCTGCTACCCGCTCCCCATTTATGGGAGAGTTCATCCCATTCACATTCACAGTTAAAATAACTATATCTGTTTTTCCTGCCATCTTATTTACCCAGAGCTATGATTTTCTCTTCCCTTTCCCTTCTCTCCCTTCCCAGTACTTTATTTTTGATGACCACCTCCCTCCAACAGTCCTCTCCCCTTTAGATCCCCTCCCTCTCCTTTACACCTTTTCCTTAATCCTTCTATTAGTCTATCCCTTTCCTTTCCTCCTTTCCCTCCCACCTTCCCACAAGGAGGGTCAGGCCTTTCTTTGAAGCCAAATGTGTCTGACATACTCTCTTAGGGTCCAATCTAATGAGAGTAAGGTTTACACAATACACATCACCCTCCCTCCTTTCCCTCAATTTTATTAGATCTCCTATGTCTCTTTATGATATTTTGCCTTATTTTACCTTCTTTATTTTTACTTTATTTTGCCTCCCCCCCCTTTTTTAGTATGATATCCCTTCCACCTCTAATTTCTTTTCCATTATTATCAAAGAAAAATTGAATTATACCCCCATTCTTTAAGGATACCTGTAGTAGAAATATAGTTCTCAAGAGTTCTTTCCTTTTTGCCTTTTTATGCTTCTCTTGAGTTCTGAATTTGGAGGTCAAATTTTTTGTTCAGATGTGGTCTTTTCATTAGAAATAGGTGAAATTCTCCTGTATCATTGAATGACCATCTTCTTTCCTGGAAGATGATGCTCATTCTAGCTGGGTAACTTATTCTTGTCTGTAATCCAAGTTCTTTTGCCTTTTGGAATATCTGATTCCAGGCCCTTCAATCTTTTAATGTGGAAGCTGACATATCTTGTGTAATTCTAATTACAGTTCCTCAGTATTTGAACTGTTTCTTTCTAGCTGCTTGCAATATCCTTTCCTTGGTGCGATAGTCCTGAAATTTGGCCACGATATTCCTTGGGGTTTTGATTTTGGGGTCTCTTTCAGGAGGTAATAGGTGAATTCTTTCAATGCTGATTTTGCCTTCTGATTCTAAAACATCAGGGCAATTCTCTCTCATGTTTTCCTGAAAGATAGCCTCAAGGTTCTTTTTTTTTTCATCGTGGCTTTCAGGGAGTCCAATAATCCTTAGATTGTCTCTCCTGGATCTGTTTTCCAAGTCAGTTGTTTTTCCTAGGAGATATTTCATATTTTCTTCTATTTTTTCATCTGTTTTCCAAGTCAGTTGTTTTTCCTAGGAGATATTTCATATTTTCTTCTATTTTTTCACTTTTTTGTTTTTATTTGACTGATTCTTGAAGTCTTATTGAATCATTTACTTCTATTTGTTCAATTTTAATTTTTAACGTATTATTTCCTTCAGTTATCTTTTTTTTTTTTTTGCTTTTTTGCTGAGGCAATTGGGGTTAAGTGACTTGCCCAAGGTCACACAGCTAGGAAGTGTTTGAGACCAGATTTGAACTCAGGTCCTCCTGACTTCAGGGCTGGTGCTCTATCCACTGCGCTACCTAGCTGCCCCTCAGTTATCTTTTTTTAGCTCCTTTTGTAGCTGGTCAATTGAATTTCTTAGTTCGATGCATTCTTTTTCCATTTTGCCAATTTTATTTTTCAGTTAATTTTTGTCTTTTTCTAATTCACCATTTTTATTTTCCAGTGAATTGATGATTTTTTCCAATTCACCATTTTTATTTTCCAGTGAATTGGTGATTTTTCCAATTCACCAATTTTGTTTTTCAGTGAATTGTTTTCTTTTTCCAATTCACCAGTTCTGTTTTCCAGTTTTTGGCATCTCTGTTGCACTAATCTCAATTTATTTCCCCATTCTTCTTCTAGCTCTCTTTTGAGATTTTTTATGCAATCTTCCAGGAAAGCCTTCTGAAAAGGGGTCCAGCTCATGTCTGCCTTTGTGACTTCCTCTGGGATTGTTTTCAGAATCTCAGGATCTGGGGACTGCTGTGCTTTCTCTCTGTAGAAGCTGTCTATGGTGAGAGCTCTCTTCTGCTTCTTGCTTATGATTTTTCAGTTGTAAGAAGTTTAGGTGTGGATCACTTGAGGTCTGAATCACTACCAGGGAATTCTGCTGTTTCAATTTGCCCTGAGGCAGTTTGCCGAGGTGACTTCCAGAGCAGGGCTAGGCTCTGCACTAGGACCATGCTTTCAGCTGCTCTCAATCCACTATTTATCAGAGGCAGATCTGCCAAAGCACCTGTCTGCAAGCAGTGCAAAGTGGCCCAGGTGTCTTCCAAGGATTTCCTGGGTGCCTAAAATCCGCCCCTTTCTCACAGCTCTGACTTCAGCCCCAGCTGGTGTCTGATTGTGGCCAGCGGCCGATCCCCTGAGGCTAACCTTCTCCGGAGTTTTTTCAAAGTGGATTTTTGATAGAAGTGCATTGTAGTCCAAGTGTTTGGTGGAGTCCTCACTCCAAAACCAGTTCAGAGGCTCAATTTGTCTGGGTCTGAGGGAACATTTCAGGAGCTCACAGACAATGCTGTCTGCCGTTTGCCATCTTGGCTCTGCCCATCAGAAGAACTTGATTTTTTGAAAAAAGAATTAAATGAAAGGGAACTATGTTCTTTTTTGGGAATACTGTAGAACTAGAATTACTGGGAGATGGTGGAATGATTACCAAGCATATAATGGAAAGCTCCTAGGAAAGAGAATAGGGAATTGAAACTCTATGTGATTTCATTGATAAAGTGCTCCAGATGAGGAAATTTTCTCTATCACTATAGATCAACAATTTCTCTACTACTTAATATTTTTGAAAAGTAAACTGTGAGAATATTTGACATGTCCAGGATCACATAGACAGTATGTACCAGAGATTGGTAAGAAACATAGGTCTAAGAAAACTATGGTCTAGAGATTTCTCTAAGGCCATTTCTCAATCCATCAAAACATGCTCCCTCTCATGATGAATCTAAATGTATTTATTTGGACCTAGGCTCAAAATAAATATTTTAACAAATATATAGATAAATGAATGAATAAATAGATAAACATATAGATTATTGACTTGAAAATAAAACTTTTGTATGATTTTAAAAGGGTCACAAATAGACAGAATTTTCCCCCACTACAAAAATTTCCCCTACTGTGACTTCTCCAAGTGTTTATTAAAAGACCTTTAGTAAACAGTCAATAAAGGCTTATTAAATGATTGATAGATTGATTCATCCTTGGTTTAAGTGCAAAGATTTATAATATTTTTGTTTTGTTTTGTTTAAAGATATTATTTAAAGCCCAAATCAGTAATCAAATAAAAGCACAGAACATGGGGAAGTGGGAAGAGCAAAGAATTTGGGATCAAAACATGGGAGTTAAAATTTTGATTCTCTTACTACTTCCCACTTGTATAAGATACTCCCTCTAGGTCTCAATATCCCCAAATCAAAAATAGAGATATTGAATAGAACAGAAGTTTGTCCCATGTATTGCCAGCACACCCTGTTAGTGGAGTCAAATTAAAATGTGACTGACAAATATTTAACAAAATAAATAAAAATATAATAAAACACAGATAACATTATAAAACAATGGTAATGTGTGGCCAGCAGGCATCCTTGCATTAGTTGTGTCCATTTCTTTTGATCTTAATAACCAAGATAAATATTGAGGTCCCTTCTAACTCTAGAATTATAAGCCAATCTAAACCTCATTTTCCTGCGGTATAAAAAGAGGAGCCTTGATTAGGTCTCTTGAGAGAATTCTTGTCATGTATGATGTCAAACACTGGGTTTCTTTCTCTCTAGGAATCTGAAATTTGCAAGTTAAGCAATACAAATCAGGTCTAGGCCAAATCTGAATTCAATTTTTACCATTACTTTAAGAATTTTGGTATACCACATGTGTGGGCTCTGGAATAGCATAAATCATGGCCCTAGACCAACCAGGTGTCTGTGAAAAATAGCCCATGAGCTACAATAAAGTCATGAGAGGAGAAAAAAATCACTATTATCAGTCAGTAAGTCAGTCAACAAGCATTCATTAGGTGATTATTATGTGCCAGATACCATGATATGTTTCAAGGTCCAAATGACAGAGAAGGGAGAGACAAACATGAAAAATCACTAAATACATGCAAAGAATTGTTATTCGAAAGTTCAAATGTTATATGGCAAATAATCTCAGTAGGCAAGAAATTAGCAGCTGACAAAACTGCAGAAAGCAGAAGGTGAGATTTGGTCATAGTCATGAAAGAAGCCAGAAAAATTACATAGAAGAAAGGCTGCATATTGTTATAGAGGAACAAAAACAATGTGTTGTGAGTCAAAGATGAAATGACTGAGAAAACACATGTTCAATCTTCTGAGCATATTGATTTATTAAACAATGAATTTATTAACCAATTTTCCATGGACCAGATCTCCTCAGCTTAGGATTGGACCTTCAATATAGAGGGAACAGACTTTTATACACTAAAAACAATTAATCAAATAAGATCAATTGATAAAAAGGAAATAATACAATATTAGATAATCTTATTTCTAACTGGATGAAAGATTAAAGATTTTCCAAGTTAGAAGGAGTGGTACAATTTCCTGAAAAATGAAATCATTCCCCAAAGAGTCTATAGACAATCAAAAGAACATGGAAACAATAGTTAATTGATTGGTATAGGCCCCAGTTTCAGATAAAACAAATAGATTGCTTGAAATATACAGTTGTGAGAAAATTCCTTCAATCAACATTTGAATCTGATTGGTCAACTATAACCTACATCCTTGGTTGAATTATCCATAAATCAGGGAGAGGTGGTCTAGTTTCCCAAACACACAGTTTGATTCTTTAGGATCAAACAATGACATAAGGTTTGTTTGTTTTTCCCCCAGTTCCCATAGTAGAATAAAGTTTTCTCAGAAGGCAAAAATTAGGATAGACCCATAAATGAATAGAAAAGCAACTAAGGTAGCTCCAGAATTGAGTCACAAGAAGAGTTGGTACAATTCACTCAGTTCCCACAATTAAAATACTTGCTGTCCTAATTTCCTCAGTTCCTCCAATTTTCTTTCTTTTGATTTATGAGCAGTGCCTCCCTTCTATGAGCCATTACATATAAGCCAAATCTATAAGGATTTTTATAAATTCATAATTAGAATTATGTGTCAGGTTAACACTTAGAGGATTCACAATGGAACAATTTTGAGGTCACGAAGGTAACCAAGATTAATTTTAACTTAAACACAAACATCATGAAACAAAAGACCAAAACATACAATAGTGATCAACAGTATTAACTACATCAAATGTCCCTATATCTTATTAAACCAATCCCAGTGTCCATTGAATCATCACAATGTCCTGTGAGGTCATCTGGTCCCTGAATATCTATTCTTGGGTATTCTGAAATAGATTTCATTCTCAGGAGGGCTCTGCAGGGGGTTCTGATTTTCTAGTTCCAAATCCTTTTAGAGGTTTCTAAATAATTTTGTCAAAATCTGCCAGTTATGAGATTTAATGAAGTTTAGTGCATTGTCCATTGTTGGTTGGTTGGGGGTTGTCCTTCATTCTTGAAGAGGATCAAAAGGATATCACCATGTTACAGTTGAGTTACAGTGTGTCTGGCTGTGGCTAATCAGACCAATATGACCTCAGAATGCTCTGCCACAGGAAAGACACAACTATTCCCTATAAACATTTAGGGTAGCTTCTCTAACTTTGCACATCTTTTATTTCCTTTGGCCTAATTCATTTCTGCTTTGCTTATAGAGCATAGAACCTTCTCTGATGAAGGCATGCCATGCTGGCCAGTCCTGTGACAGTGTCTCTCTTGTCATACAAAGAATTCTAATTTTTTTTGCCCCCTCTTTTTCCAAGTCATGGCTACCATCAAAAGAGCTACTATAAATGTTTTTGTGTATATGGATCCTTTTCCTCTTTCTTTGCTCTCTTTGGGATACAAACCTTTTGAGATAGAGATCTAATAGAAGTTCTGCTGAGTTTGTACATTTTATTAGCATTTTTGGGCATAGTTCCAAATTGCTTTGTGGAATGGTAGGATCAGTTCACGGCTCCACCAACTTTGCATTAATGTACCTATTTTCCAATAGCCTTTCCAACATGTCATTTTCCTTTTATTATTAAATTAGCCAATCTACTACCTATCAGGATTATACCTCAGAGTTGTTTTAATTATATATAATTACTAGGGATTTTTAAGCGGCTATAAATTGGACTTCTTAATCTGAAAACTGTATTCATATGCTTTTACTATTAATTAGAGAATAACTCTTTTTATTACACCATTAACTCAGTTCCTTATATTTCTTAGAAATAAAATTTTTATCAAAAGAAATCGGCTGCAATTTTTTTTTATTTTTTTAAATTTATTTTATTTAAAAAACAGAATAAGAAAAAAACAGAAAAGGAATACAAAACAAAAGAGAATATCATGGAGGATTCAAAATATATAACAACAAATTACCAAATCAAGAAAGTATAGGTATGTTAGTAGAATAAATTATATTCATGAGTGTCCATCTTTTCTTTACTTCCATGTAAATTGTTCTTTTGTTTTCTGCTGCTCATATTTTTTACTTTATTCTTTTTTTCTTCTCCCATCCTCACCCCACCCCAAGCAGACTTTAATTAAGAAAGTATATATTTATGTATACGTATGTAGATACATGCACACACACACACACACACACACACACACACACACACACCCCTTTCCAATCCCTGCTGACACTTTGCTTTAATTCTGGTCCTAATTTGTCTTGCTATTAATTAAACTGCCCACCTATGGATCCCTCTTTTGTCTTCTTCCCACACCCTTTGCTTTCTGGTCTGCCTGTCTCCCCTCCTCCCCGTTTCTTTATAGATTTTGGAGCATTATATATATAGTGTTGCCTATTTAAATCATTCCCAATGTGAGTAGATTATCATATCAGAATCATGAGCTCTCCTCTCCCTTCTAATACCTGTCTCTATTCTTCCTTTGCACCAAATTTATATGACATAATTGCTTTAATTTTGCCCATTTTTCTTTTGAGTTGCCCTATTGTTGGTGGCAATCTTAAAATATGGTATTTATTTCCCATGTTAAAAAAAATCATAAACTATTTGTCCATGTTGAATTTCTTGAAATTCATCCTTGATATTGGCTCTTTTATGTTAAATTTTCTATTAATTTTAGTTTTGGTTGACAGAAAGTCCTGAAAATCTGCAAGTTCATTGAATGCCCATGTTTTCTCATTCAATATTATAGATAATTTTGCTGGATATGATATTTTTGGCTGCAGGCCTAGTTATTTTGATTGTCAGTACATATGATTCCAGGACCTGCAGTCTTTTGTTGAGGCTGTTAAATCCTGTACAATTCTAATTGTAGCTTCAGTGTATTTGAATTGTTCTTTGTTTCTTGAAAATTTTTCTCTTTCAACTGAGGGTATTGAAATTTGACAACAATGTTCCTATGTATTTTCAACATAGGATCTCATTGAGGTGGTGATCAGTGTTTTTTTAGTATTATTTCTACTTTCCCCTTATGTTCTATAACTCCAGGACAATTTTCTTGGATTACTTCTTGTATTATTATATAAAAGATATTTATTTTTTGGTCACAACTTTCAGGCAGCCCAACATTTTTATATTTTCTCTTCTTGATCTATTCTCCAGATCAGTCATATTACTTATAAGATGTTTCACATTCTGTTCTATTTTTTTTCATTCTTTATAATGTTTTATCATTTCTTGGTCTTTCATCGCTTCACCTTGACCAATTCTAATTTTCAAAAAGCTATTTTCATTCTTGTAACACTGTATGTTCTTTTCTAGTTAGTTAACATTTTTTATAATCTTTTTCTTGGATAATTTTTAGTTTTTTAGTTTTTCCTCAATGTCTCTTATTTGACTTGTAAATCCCCTTTTAAGATATTCTATGAATTATCTCTGAGCAGGGAACCATTTCATGTTACTCTTTGGAGTAGAAGCTTTTTTTACTTCAGTGTCCTCTAAAGATGAATCCCCAGCTTCCCTGTGCCCATAGTAAATGTCTATAACAGAGTTCTTCTTTCCTTGCTGGTTCCTTTAAAAAAAATGAGACATATTGTTGTAAGCAGCCTCTAAGCCTTGGGTGGGAGGATGGTACTTCAAGCTTTCCTTCAGCTCTCCTTTATGACCAGAAACCAAGAATTCCACCCTCCAGCAAGTGCCTGCAGCCAGGAGTATCACTCTTTGGCTACTTCTGCCCTCTCTGGGTACTGGCTCCTTCACACCCAGGGCTGTTTCTCAGCAGCAAGGCTGAGCCTGGTGTTCCCAATTAGATAAGATTCTCTCAGTCTTCCTGGACTTAGACCCACTCCACAAACAGTCTAGGAGGGGAAAGTTTCTATGGTTCCTCCAGAGGCTCTCGTCACACTCAGTTCCACTTGCTGTTTCCTCAGAACTAGCCCAAAGGTGTTTGCATTTCACACAGGTTAATCTCAGACCCCAATCTTTCATCTTCTCAGGTTGAATCAGGAGGAGTTTTTCCCCAAGTCTTCTTGATTTTTCGCCAGTCTATGTTTGATCTATTTGTGAGGGAAATTAGGAGAGTTTAAAATTTACCAACCTTCCATCATCTTCCCAGAATCCTTCCCTTAAAGTTCTTAAGAAAAACCTTGAATTGCTTTTTCTAATCACCCTTTGAGCACTTGCCCTGTATGAGTTCTCCATAATAATGTAGCTAGTCCAAAAGAGTTGTACTTTCTGCAATGGAATTTGAATGCTTGCTAATTTAGTTTAAGAAAGGACTTAAGTTTGGAAAGATAAGAAGAAGCCAGATTGTCAAAAACTTTAAATGGTAGAGTATTTTATATTTGATCTTCAAGAGAGTAAAGAACACTGATATATGAGGAGAAAGAAAGAGACATTGCCATATCTTTGCTGTAGGAAAACAATTTTGGCAGTTGAGTGAAAAATGTAGTGTGTTGTGAAGAAGTATGAGGTAGAGAGAATAATCAAAAAATCGAAAAAATTCCAGCCAGAGGTGCTGAACAACTAAACTAAGGTTTTGATTATGTTAGTGGAGAGAAAAGGATGTAAATGAAATATTATATGAAGGCAGAAATAACAAGAGTTACCAATTGATTGGATATGTAGAGTGGATGTGAGTGAAGAGGTATGGATGAAACCAAGATTACAGGCCTGGGTGACACTCTCAAAAGTATTGGGGAAGTTTCAAATAGGGGAGGATTTTGAAGGGAAAGTAAAGGATTTTCTTTTGGATGTGTTGAATTTGAGATACTGATGGAACCACTTACAGAAGGTAATAGACTATACTGAGATCACCAAGTGAGATAACAGAACAAAAAAAGGAAAAACCACTGGACAGAGTGATTATGTATATCAACCATTTCAGTCCAAAGAATGACTCCAGGAAAAAGTATCAGTGGTAGAAGAAAGTCTTCAAGGTCATGTCTCCTGGGACTTGATAAGTTCCTGAAGACTGACTAAATATAATGAGTTCCATGGTAGGTCTCCTTCATGGGTAGAAAGAGAACGTCGATTCAAATATACCTCTACATTTACTTCTTATGTGTTTTGGAACAAATTTTCCCTTTTTTGGAACCTTATATTTGATTTTTAAATGAGACAGGTGAGCTGGACAAAAAGATATCAAATATGTGGCCTCCAAGCAACATTGTAGCCCATACTAAAAACTCGGTTTAAAATGCAATTGGAAAATAGAAGCAACTGGTACCAAGAGTTCAAAGTTACCAAAAGTGTTTTCTCACCACCATGCATAGGCTTCTTTGATACATAATACCCGACTGGTATCTTTCCCCTTGCTTGCCTTTAATTTCCTGGCTATGATGAAAGTGAAGTGGGCTTATATTTCAGATAGTCTTCATGACTACAAATTTGCCTCTGTACAAGGAAGGACCTGGTGTTCTCCTCTGCCTTCATGGTCTAATTCCTATTAATGTATCAATCAACAGCTATATTGTAGGAAGTAGATGGAAGATGAATTGTCAAAGCTCTATTTATAGTCTAAGTCAAATAGGCCATGGCTTAACTGTCATATTTCCTGGAATTTTCCCAACAAAATAACTCATTGCATGTTTGTTTATCTTTTTTACAAAAACACACTCACTATGTCTTATTAATATATGACTAATAAAATACTAAATTCTATTTTCAGTAGAAACAACTTAGAGACTTTGGAATGTCTTTGTAGAGAAATAACTAGATATGGGTATTTTCAGTATAAACATTTATACACACACACACATTTCTATAAAAGAAATAAACATGGTGAAACTTGTGAGAAGAAAAAATTAAACAGACAGAAAACTTAGTATTTTCATAGTCATGAGATTCATTTGTACTGGAAAGAGTACTAGATCTGGTTTAGAGTACTGGAATTGGAATTTTTACTTTTTCCATTTGATTCCTATAAACCTTACATGAATTAATTAAGCTTTCTCAGATTCAGTTTGCTCATCTAATGAAAGAGTTTGACTCAATGATGATGTAAAAAGTACCAACAATCTCTGAACTTATGGTCCTAAAACTATGATAGTGTTTTGAAATGTCATCATGCCATATATTGCTAGAAATACTTGTCCTTTTTTTCAGCCTAGTTTATCATTAGGATGTTAGTAGAATATCTAAACAGCAAATACTTTAAATATTAATTACCCTATTAAGGCAAGATACAAGCAAATAAGTGTATAACAGATGTAGTCAGAAGAACATTGGATTTGAAGTTAAAGGAACTTTGATGAACTCAAGAGTATCCAGAAGATAGTAGTAGGAGGGAGAAATTCATTAAAGCCATGCTATACAAAATACATGAAACCAGGCTGAAAAAAAAAAGTAGGATGATACCAGATTATTGAGATCCTTGAAGGTGAGGCAAATGTATGTCTATTATTTTTAGAGACAATAGGGAGTTACTGAGAGAAGTGACATGATTGGCTCTATGGTTAAGAGATAAATTGTTATTTCCTATCTCTACTGCTACTTTCTTTGATATATTCTTGATGACTCTATGGTGACCTCTAGGACTTTAAAGCATTATCACAGGCTCTTTTCCAATGTTATCAACCCTGACCGCTAAAACAAGATTTAAATCTTACAGATCATATTTTTTATACATTTTTCTCCATAATGCTTCATTTTGGCAGGCATTATTGATTGTCTTCACATAACTGGTGATATTTAGGACAAAGGAGATTTGGAGGTAGAGTTTGAATGATGAGTGTCTTCATATGCCAAAAGGGTTATCTGCTATCATAAGAACTGGCTCCAGAGGAGAGGACTAGTTCTAAAGGGTCAAAATTATGACAGGAATCGGGATTATATCTATGATTTATTACTGCCAGATGAGGATATTCCCTCTACTAATAGTTCAATTTAAATAAAACAAAACAATAACAGCAACAAAATATTCCTTACAATAGGAAGTTTCTGAAAATAGAATGGGCCACTAAAAGAGGTAATAAATTAACAGATGACATCTAAGATTCTTTAAATTCTTCAGAACTATGATATTCTCTAATTAAAACACATCCCTATTTTGAAAGTGAAAAATATTTTTGCATAGCAATGGCCATTTATTTTGAAAACAGAAAATAAAATAATCTCACTATTTTGTCTTGGGGACCATTCTGATGAACAGGAACTAGGAAGTGTTTAATGACAATTTCATGGACATGGAGGTTAACCAGATGGGATAGCTTTGTTCCAAAAGAAAATCCTTAAAGCCAGATATGCATAGGGTTCAGATGGTTTTATATTTCTCATGTATATGACATTAAGTAGGACTAAAGTTAATGATCGATGATATATTAAGAAGAGGTAAAATCAAACAAAGCTTTAGCAATACTGAATTTTTAAATCCACTATTATCTTCAAATACTTCTCTCTGGGAGTAACATTTTAGATCCTACAGAGCTATATACTTCTTACAGAGTGCTTGCAATGAGCTTTGGATAGTGTTATAGCCTGTTTGTATCAGACACAGAAGCTCTTTAACATCTGCCAATAATCTTGTAGCAATTTTCCAACTTGAAAAAAACAAATATTTTAGTTAAAATTACATAGTGCCTTGAATCATATCAGGTCATGTTTCAGAGCTACATACTAGTCTAGAGCAAAAAAATATGAGTCCTATTACATGAGAGATCTTATGGAACAAAGAGTGAAACAATAAAATAGTTTCTCCAGGACTCTCTTTTCTTGTCTTTCTTCCACTTTGAATATTAATCCTGTAATTTCAAGTAGAGAAATTAAATAACAGTCTAAGAAACTTCACAACTGGCCAGAGTCTCCTTCTAGTATTAGCAAACATCTTCCACTGTAATTCTACTTAGAAGCATAATCAGAGAACTAGATATTTTGGTGGAACATCAGCAACCATCAAATCCAACAACTTCTCCCAGAAGTTTTACTACAACATACTAAATAACTAATCATCCAAATTCTGTTTGAACAATTCTAATACCTCCAGTGAGAGTGAACTATACTGATAGTAATTTTAAGAACTGGTACTAAAGAGTCAAAATTATGACAGGAATTGGGATTATATCTATGATTTATTACTGCCAGATAAGGATATTCCCTCTACTAATAGTTCAATTTAAATAAAACAAAACAACAGAAACAACAAAATCTTCCTTACAATTGGGTTTCTGAAAATAGAATATGCCACTAAAAGAGGTAATCAATTAACAGATGACATCTAAGATTCTTTAAATTCTTCATGTCAATTCTTCATGTCAAACTTTCCAGGTCTTTCTAAAATCAACTTGTTCATCATTTTTATAGAACAATAATATTCCATTCCCTTTATAACAACTTTTTCAGCCATTCCTTAATTGATGGGCATCTAGTCATTTTCCAATTCTTTATGACCACAAAAAAGAGCTGCTACAAATATTTTTGCATATGTGTGTCCTTTTCCCTCCTTTATTATTTCCTTGAGATACTGGCCCAGTCATGTCACTGCTGGGTCAAAGGCTATACATAGGTTTACAGCCATTTGTGCAAAATTTCAAATTGCTCTCCAGAATGGTTGGATCAGTTCACAATTCCATCCACAATGTATTAGTATTCCACATCCCCTCCAATATTTATCATTATCTTTTCCTGTCATCTTAGTCAATCTGAGAGGCATGATGTAGTACCTCAGAGTTGTTTTAATTTGCATTTCTGTAATCAATAGTGATTTAAGGTATTTCTTCATATAGCTATAGATGACAAAATCCTTTATTTACAAGTGGAGAAACTGAGACTTGAAGAATGGGAGTTGTCTAAACTTTTTTTTCTAATCTCCTCCAGCTGCTTTGCATATGGCAAAGATAAATTGGTAAAGACCACAGAATTATACAATATCACAACCTGACCTGTATACAATATTTTGTCACTCTAAGGTACATGTTGTTACTGAAGATGTCTTCAGTAAGAAATAGAAATGACATATTTATCTAATTTATAAAAGTTTATTTGAGGTTTACAGAGTATTTCACATATATTATCTCACAAGATCTTATAATAGCTTTTTTCCGATGAAGAAATCTGAGGTTGACAGAGCTTAAATATCTCAGATGTTTAACAAGATCACACAGCTAATAAGTGTCCAATGGAGAATTTGAACTAAGGTCATTTTCACTCCAAATAAAGTATTTTATCTACTTCAGCATTTGGATCCCCAAGGAAAAGCATGACAAACCTTATATAATCAAGTCATTTATTAATTTTGCCTCCAAACCAGAAAGGAGGGAAGATGTATCTTTTACCTCATTTTAGATAATTAACTTCCTTATATACCTTTGTATTTTCAAGATTAGCCATTTTACTGTTGTATTCACCCCTTTCATTGATGCTTATCACAAGCCTTCAGTCACTTGGTAGATGCTTTTCAAGAGTAACTATCACCAATAATAATAATAATAGCAATAATAATAATAACAGCAACCATCATCATCATCATCATCATAATTGGCTTATAGTCCATTCAAGGCAGATACTGGAAATTTTTCCAGCAATGTGGTATCTTCCAGAGCTTGGATTTTGGTGAAACCACATTTAAGTACTGAGAGTCTGGCTCTCCATTTGGATGAATTGATCAGAAAAGAATGGCGGTGTTTGCTTGACTGAAACATTCACTAACCTTTGATTCTCAGTGACTAAAATTGAGCTTTTAGGAAAGATTGATAACATTTCTAGTCATGACTTCACTTCAAGAAACTTCATTTCCAGAATTATATCAAGAATTGAGTGTGCTCAGAAGAAGGTATTTCTAATGTTTAAAAAACTGGGAATGTTTACTTGTGGCAGAGAGTTGGAGTCCTTGGACTTTAACTCTGGGAGTCCTCAGTTTGTATCCTTCCTCAGATGTAAGTATACCACTATGTATGTCACTTAATTTCTCCAAGTCTCACTTTCCTTATCCATAAAATCAGGATGAAAGTATTATCTAACTCAAAGATACTTTATAAACCTTAAATAACTATTAAGAATTAGCTATTATTTATTTATTCATCATTTATTATTATGCCTGGAGAAGATGATACATGACTGCATTATGGTATTCAAGCACTGAATGAATATATTAGCATGTAGGAGAAGAGCTAATTGGACTTAATCTAGTTAACCACAGTTTTGAACTTCAGCTGTAATTATAACTATGACCATAACTATATATGTATATATATTAAACTATATATATGTGTGTGTGTGTGTGTGTGTGCGGATATGTGTATGTGTATACATATATACATTACTGTACCCAGTTAATATAAATAGTTAATCTTGTGAAATGTTCAAATTTTATAAATTTGAATTGCATATTTCACTGAGCTATAATCAATTATTATATTTTGCATAATTACACCTTTGAATAATGCAAACTCAAAAACATGCTATTACTTCATGGGATACATCATTCACACTAATCAGAACTTAGATATAGAATCATTGAAGATGATTCTATATTGAAGATCAATATAGAAGATTCAAGAAAGCACATTTGTCATGAATACATGAAAAATTTCCCTAGAAATTAAATCTCTCCAATAAGGAATGGATAGTAATGAGATTTTCTTTTTAGAATCTTCAAGGAGAAACTGGATGACTTTTAAGAGGGAAAATCAGGCTTCAAATAGGGGTTGGACGAGGCATCCTCTATATTTAAAACTTGAAATCAAAACAACTTGTTAAAAATATTTTCATGAGCAAGGATTACATTTAAAATTGGAAATGGGTATGTAAGTTGTAAATGTAAAATAATACAGTGGGTATATTCCATTGAGCTCCTGTTCACCAGGACAGTAAAGCCTGCTAGTGACATATTTGTCTTGTCATCTCTCTTCATGAATATCTCTTTGCCCCTGTCTACACCTCTTGCTCTTATTCTGTGAATAGTAATCAAATTCATACAATCATTTCTATTAGAAAGGTTATGGCAATTTACTTCCTGTTTGAGCCAAAATTTGCTTCCCTGACTATTCCTCCCTATAAGTATTTTAAATTCTCCTTTAGAATGTAAGCTACTGTCAGGACCAGATGGATTTACATGTGAATTCTACCAAACATTTAAAGAA
>JAJPUD010025583.1:0-17403 GCA_023553655.1 Myrmecobius fasciatus | reverse complement strand
CAACTCTTACTTTTATTTCTTAATTCAATAGTTATCTTATTTTCAGTTTTAATAATTTCTCCTTTTATTTTTAGAATTTCCAATTTGGTATTTAATTGAGGGTTTTTAATTTGTTCTTTTTCTAGTTTTTTTTTTAATAATAAGCCCAATTCATTCATCTTTTCTTTCTCTATTTTATGCAAGTAAGCAACTAGAGATATACCATTGCCCCTTATAACCGCTTTGGCCGTATCCCACAAATTCTGGTATGTTGTCTCATTATTGTCATTCTCCTGGATGAAATTATTGATTGTGTCTATTATTTGCTCTTTCACTCATTCATTCTTCATGATTAGATTATTTAATTTCCAATTAACGTTTGTTCTATTTTCTCCTGGCCTTATATTGCATGTGATTTTTATTGCATCATGATCTGAAAAAGATGCATTTAATATTTCTTCCTTTCTGCATTTGATTTTGTGGTTTTTATGCCCTAACACATGGTCAGGTTTTGTATAAGTTCCATGGACTGCTGAGAAAAAAGTAAACTCCCTACTGTCTCCATTCAACTTTCTCTATAGATCTATCATACCTAAGTTTTCTAACAATTGTTTTATCTCCCTAGTTTCTTTCTTGTTTATTTTGTGGTTTGATTTATCTAATTCTGAGAGAGAAAGGTTGAGATCCCCCACTAGTGTAGTATGGCTGTCTATTTCTTCTTGCATCTCTCTTAATTTCTCCCCTAGGAATTTGGATGCAATTGCACTTGGTGCATATATATTTAGTATTGATTTTGCTACATTATCTATGGTACCCTTTATTAAAATATAGTTTCCTTCCTTATCTCTTTGGATTAGATCTATCTTGGCTTTTACTTGATCTGAGATAAGGACTGCTACGCCTGTTTTTTTTATTGCTGTTGTTGTTCACCTAAAGCATAATAGGATCTGCTCCAGCTTTTTACCTTCATCCTATATGTGTCATTATGTTTAAATGTATTTCTTGTAGACAACCTATTGTGGGATTCTGGTTTTTAATCCAGTCTGATATTTTCTTCTGCTTTATGGGAGAGTTCATCCCATTCACATTCACAGTTAGAATAACTAATTCTTTATTTCCTGTCATCTTATTTACCCAAGTTATGTTTTTCCCTTTCCTTTCCTCTTTCTCCCTTCCCCCCTCCTCAGTACTTTGCTTTTGATGACCCCCTCTTCCAAACAATCCACCACCCTTTAGATCCCCTCCCCCTTTTTTACTCCTTTCCCCTGATTCTTCTATTTTCCCTTCTATTAGTTTATCCCTTTCTTTTCCTCCTTTCCCTCCCACTTCCCTCTAGCAACAGACAAGTTTCTATGTGAAATCAAGTGTCTGATATACACTTTTAGAGCCTAACCTGATGAGAGTAAGATTTACACAATGCTCTTCTCCCTCCCCTCTTTCTTTCAATTATATTAGGTTTTCTTTGCCTCTTGAAGAGATTTTACCTTGTTTTTACCTTTTTTTAGATCTTATTTTACCATTTTTCCCTCTTTTCCCCAGTATGACATCCTATCCCCCTCTAGTTTTCTTTTTCATATTATCAAAGTAATATATAGTTAATTATACCCCCAAACTTTTAGTATCCCCATAGTAGAAATAAAGTTCTCAAGAGTCCTTTCCTTTTTACCTTTTTATGCTCCTCTTGATTTCTGTGTTTGGAGGTCAAATTTTTTGTTCAGATGTGGTCTTTTCATTAGAAATAGGTGAAATTCACCTGTATCATTGAATGACCATCTTCTTCCCTGGAGGATAATGCTCATTCTAGCTGGATAGGGTATTCTTGGTTGTAATCTAAGTTCCTTTCCCCTTTTGGAATATCTGGTTCCAGGCCCTTCGATCCTTCAGTGTGGAGGCTGACAGATCCTGTGTGATTCTAATTATTGATCCTTGGTATTTGAATTGTTTCCTTCTAGCTGCTAGCAGAATCTGTTCCTTGGTGGTATAGTCCTGAAATTTAGCCACGATATTCCTTGGGGTTTTAATTTTGGGGTCTCTTTCAGGAAGTGATCGGTGAATTCTTTCCATGGTGATTTTCCCCTTTGAGTCTACAATCTCAGGGCAGTTTTCTTTCAGGATTTCCTGGAAGATAGTGTTTAGATTCTTTTTTTTCCTCATGGCTTTCAGGAAGTCCAATAATGCTTAGATTGTCTCTCCTAGATCTATTTTCCAAGTCAGTTGTTTTTCCTAGGAGATATTTCATATTTTCTTCTAATTTTTCCTTTTTTTTTTGTTTTTGTTTGCTTCATTCTTGAAGTCTTATTGAGTCATTCACTTGCATTTGTTCAATTCTTATTTTTAAAGTGTTGTTTTCTTCAGTTACCTTTTTAAGCTCCTTTTGTAACTGGCCAATTGAATTTTTTTGTTCATTGCACTCTTTTTCCACTTCACTAATTTTATTTTTAATAAATTGGTACCTTTTTCATATCTCTTTGGCACGGCATCATATCCTTCTTGCACGATATTGTATCCTTCTTGCACTGATTTCAGTTTATTTTCCCATTTATCCTCCAGCTCGCTTTTGAGATTCTTTATGCAATCTTCCAGAAAGGCCTTTTGAAAAAAGGACCAGTGATAGTCCTTAATAACTTCCTCTGGAGTTTTGTCTAAAGGAACCTCAGGATCTGGGGTCAGCCATTTTTTCTCTCTATAGAAGCTGTCTATGTTGAGAGCTCTTTTTTGCTTCATTTTTTTTAGACAGTGTGGATGTCTCTTTAAGGCTCAGAAAAATGGTGGCTGAAGTTCTTCGCCCTGGGGCAATTCGGTGAATTAACTTAAGGTGCTGGGCCTATGGAGGCTAGGACTAAGTCTGAATCATTCCTTAAAAAAAGGCAAATATGGCCAGAACACCTCTCCCCAGTCAGGGCAGAGTGTGTCAGGTGCCTCAGATAAACTCCAGGTGTTTGGAGTTTGGAGTTTGGTGTTTCTGCCACATTGATCTGAGTCCCACCCTCACTTCCTGGCTGCACTTAGTGTATTGTTTATTCCTCTGTGTGAGTTAAACAAACCTGATATGACATTCTTTAGAGATATCCAAGAGCAGTATCCAAATATTTCTGGATTCTTTGACTTGAAGATAAGTTCTGAGGCTTATTTTATTGTTGATTTGAGAGGAGATTGGAGGAGAATGCAGAGAGTCACATTTTCACTCCACCATCTTGACTCCCTCCACCCCTGCCAATTTCATATACTATCTTTTCAACAAATGTCTTTGCTGTGACTTAATTGTAGTCTCTGATATTTCAAAGGCAAATATGTTCATATCTTTAAGAGTGTAAATTTATGGCTTATATTGAAACAGTAAAGTATTGAATTTTATGAATACAGATTTGTAGGATAAAGGTAGACAAAGGTAAGAGCAGAAAGATAATGCTGAAAAGTCAAATATTTTGAGAGGATTCTGAAAAAAAAAGGCAGAGTAGGTCAGAAAATTCCAAGTTCTCCAAATTCCTCCCACAAACAAGACAAAAATGTGCCTTAGGGTAAACACAGAGTAGTTAAAAATAAATTGGAGTTGGGGCAGAACAGACCCTCTAAAACAGAGATCTGAAGAAAGATACCAGAACGGAAGTTTGGCCCTTGTGACATATAAATAACTCTATGATAGTTCCCCTGAAACATTAAGAGGGAAGCCCTGGGGTCAGATGAGTTGTAAGGCAGTCTTGGCCATAGACCTAGTAACTTTTACTTTCCAAACAATGTGAAAATTTGAGAGTCTGAGTCAAGAAAATTGAGGAAACCTATACTAAAAAGTAATGTCAGGGGTACTGGGATGTGGAACTTGGCAAGAAGGAGCAAGCATAGGGTGGCATCCTTGGGTTTTGGGGTTCAGAACAGAGGACAGAGCTGAAGGAGGACCCAAGGAAAGGGGTACCATCCCCTTAACAACTAAGGACTAGAGATGATTACATTAACAAACTATTATTTTTTTAAAAAGAGCATGTGAAAGAGAAAGAATCCAACCATAGAAAGTCACTGTGGGAATAAGGAAGACTGGGTTTCACCATCTGAAGAGGATACTGAAATTAAAAACAAAAGCATCTCTTACATGAAAGAGTAATGTCAAATGGTCACCTACTCTCTCCCTCAAAAAAAATAGAAGTACTCAAAATAGATTTTATAAATCAAACAAAAGAGATTGAAGAAAAATGAAAAATAAAAAAAATTAAGAAAAACAAGATTATGTAAAGGAAGTCAACCAACTAAAAAACCAGAGTCCTAAGAAAGAAAATGACTGAAAATTTGATTTGGGCAAGTAGAAAACAATGAAGTTATGAGACTAAGAAATAATAAAACAAAATATAAAGAATGATAAAATAGAAAAGAATATGAGAATTCTCATAAGAAATACAACAGATATGGAGAAAATATCAAGAAGAGAAAATGTGAAATAATTGGACTATCTATAGTCAAAAGAAAAACTTTGACATAATAATACAATAAATAATTTTTAAAAAATTGTCCTGAAGGGGCAGATAGGTGGCACAGTGGATAGAGCAACAGCCCTGAAGTCAGGAGAACCTGAGTTCAAACATAGTCTCAGACACTTAGAATTTCCTAGCTGTGTGACCCTGGGTAAGTCACTTAACCTCAATTGCCTCAGCAAAAAAAAAATTGTCTTAAAACCTAAAAACCTCAAAATCAAATGCAGAAAGGCAAAGATAATACATGTAATTTTTTCAGATAATGATGCAATAAGAATCACATACAATATAAGGACAGGAGAAAATAGACCAAAAATTATTTGGCAATTAAATAATCTAATCATAAAGAATGAATGAGTGAAACAGCAAATCATAGACACAATCAAAGTCTCATCCAGGAGAATGACAATAATGAGACAACATACCAAAATTTGTGGGATACAGCCAAAGTGGTTATAAGGGAAAATTTTATATCTCTAGATGCTTACTTGCATAAAATAGAGAAAGAAAAGATCAATGAATTGGGCTTACAATTTTAAAAGTTAGAAAAAGAACAAAATTAACCTCCCCAATTAAATACTAAATTAGACATTCTCAACATAAACGGAGAGATTAACAAAATTGAAAGTATGAAAACTATTGAATTAATAAATAAAATAAGTTGTTTTTTTATAAAAAATCCAATAAAACTGATAAATCTTTAGTTAATTTGATTAATAAAAAGGAGAAAAGAAAATCAAATTGATAGTCTCAAAAATGAAAAGGGAGAACATTCCACCAATGAAAAGAAAATTACAGCAAAGATTAGTAGATATTTTGCCCAAGTATATGTCAAAAAATTTGATTGTCTAAGTGAAATGGAAGAATACATTCCAAAATACAGATTACCCAGGTCAACAGAAGAGAAAATAAATTATTCAAATAGTCCCATTTTAGAAAAAAGAAATAGAACAACCTATTAAACAACTCCCTAAGAAAAAAATCTACAGGGCCATGTGGATTTATATGTGAATTGTACCAAACATTTAAAGAACAATTAATTCCAATTCTATGCAGACTATTTGAGAAATTGGGGAAAGAAGGAGGCCTACCAAATTCCTTTTATGATACAGATATAATGCTGATAGCTAAACCAGGTAGGGTGAAAACAGAGAAAGAAAATTATAGACCAATTTCCCTAATGAATATTGATGCAAAAATCTTAAATAAGATATTAGCAATGAGGTTACAGAAAGTCATCCTCTGAATGATACATCACAACCAAACAGAATTTATAACAGGAATTCAAAACTGGTTCAGTTTTGATAGGAAAACTATCAGCATAATTCACTCTATTAATAACCATGCTAACAAAAATCATATGATTATTTCAATAGATGCAGAAAAAGCATTTGATAAAATCCAACACCCATTTATATTAAAAACACTAGAGAATAGATGGACATTTCCTTAAAATGATCAGTATCATCTATTTAAAAGCACCAGCAATCATCATATGTAATGGAGAAAAATTATAACCATTCCCAGTTAGATTGGGGGTGAAACAAGGTTGCCCACTATTACCATTATTGTTCAAAATTAAAAAATATTAGCTTTGGCAATAAGAGAAGAATATTGCAGTGGCATAAGAAAGAGTAAGCTGGTGGATTTAGAAATATATGGAAAGACTTGGACTTAAGAAGAATGATGTTATATATCTTCAGAAAAACAGAAAAACAAGCAGAGTACCTTATATAGATGTATATGAATGTCTATGTGTATATTTGTGTATGATTATAGGTATCTATCTATCTATATGTATATATATATATACAGCAGAGAACAAAAGAACACACACAAGGAAGCAAAGAAAAATGGATAGTACTATAATACAATATTCTCTATTATTATGTATACTTACTTTGGAAATTTATTGTTAACACATTTTGAATCCTTTTTTGTGTTCTATGAATAGGACAATGTATTTTTCTTTTTTTTCTTTTCACTTCCCCCATTTTTGTTTTAAACAAATAAATACATTAATAAATATATAAGTAAAAATAAATAAAAAGTCAAATATTTCAAGTATTATATTTAAGTTAAAGGTACTCAATTCTTTATTTAAAAAAATTCTAAGTAAATTGCATGTTTAATTTTATATGAATCTAAGTGTTGCCTCATATTTGGTGCCTTTAATTTTGTTCTTTTACTCAATCTCTATAAAGTTTAGTTTTAAAATAACTCAAATTAGTAATCTAATGTTCTAGTCTATATGTTTTCTTTGATTTGCATTCGGCTCAAAGAGACATTAACAAGTGTATCACCATATGGATTTTTTCTTCTAAGATAAAACTCTAGATATTGTTTTTAATGAGCCACCTAGTTTAACATCACTATTTCTATGTTGTTCTAAATTTTTGCAAAATTAGATATTTGCGAATGTTATGATGATAATGATGATGTTCCTGAATTAAGCAAATCATTATAACATGTAGGTATAGTTTGCATTTTAAAAAAATCATTCTTAGCACTACTGCTCATTTCTTTATCATTGCTTAACTCATTGTCAAAGTCCAATGTTTCCTTTTTTTAAATTTCAATACTAATTTATTTTTCTAATTACATAGTTTTCAAAATTCATTTTGTAAGATTTTGAATTTTTATTTTTTTTCTCTTTTCTCTTATCTTCTCCCCTCTCCAAGACAGCAAGCAATCTGATATAGGTTATACATATGGAAGTGTTCTAAACATATTTCCATATTAGTTATCCAACTTGTTTCTTTTTCTTTTTCTTTTTTTTGGAGGCAATTGGGGTTAAGTGACTTGCGCAGAGTCACACAGCTAGAAAGTGATGTGTCTGAGGCCAGATTTGAACTCAGGTCTTGCTGACTTTAAGGCTGGTGCTCTATCCACTGTCCCATCCAACTTGTTTCTTAAAAATTATTTTCTAAATTAGGAAAAATTTTTTTACATTCTAGGGTTTTGTTAAACAACAAATCTAGGGAATTTCTATTAAAAGAGTTCTTAAAAAACCATAAGTATATCAATACCCATTCCAGGCTTAATGGAAGAGGTTGAATGTCTCAAGTATTAAGGAAATACTATAGAATGTAATGGGGAACAGCAAAGAGGGACTTGGGGAAAATGTCAGATTAATCTCTGAAAGGACAAACAAGTATAATTGATACCAATTTGAATTTGCCTTCTTCCAAGAGCCATGCTTTCTTTGATTAACCGAAATAATGAATTAAATACCTTTCCATATTCTTCAGAAAATGTGCATACCATCTTTTAATTAATCAACAAATATATATTTATTTCCTAATCTTAGTTAGGCCCTATTCTGCAGGTTGGATTCACAAAATCAAAGAAGAAATAATTCCTTCCTTCAACCAACTTATATTTAATATATGTGTGCATATATTAGTGTAGTCAGATAGGAACATTACACTAAATGTAAAAGATGGGTGTGTAAATAATATCCTATGAACAATGAACTAAGTTTCCTAACTTTTTCTTGGAAAATATGTTCCCTTCTCTAAATTGTGTCACTTTAGAAAGAAATATTAAATATTATATAATTCTTGTTTTTTTCCACTTTATGCAAGCTCAAGTTGGAGAAAGGCTGCATGTAAGTTTCATCCTATATAACTGGACAATATTCCAAGAAGAGTGAGCCACTCACTAAAAACAGAGAGTGACATGTGGTTAGAAGGACAACACCCATCCTAGTATCATGCTTTTTACAATCAACTGAGAGTTAAAATGTAGACTCAGGTAGGAAAAAAAAAATAAACTTGAGCTTAAGACCTGGCTTTATGTTTTCTCCTCTGAACATAGAAAATTGAATAGAAATCCTGCTATGGGAGTGTTTAACAAAGACTCATGAGTCTTTCATTCAAAGTTGAATGGCAACAATAGTTTCTGAATTAAATTAAATTACCACAAATCAACAATATGAGCCTAAATTCAGGCCTGACTTGCCAGAATATATGAGCTTGAAGGGAATTGTTTGGAAAATGCCAAGCACTCAACAAACTTCACTGGGTTGCTATTGTTTCTAGGATCAAAGATATTATTCTTTATTTCATACTCATACCTTATTGATTTGACTCCCTACTTATAACTTATTCCCCATTCCCAGTTATATTAGTCTTCTTGCTGTTCCTTCAGCAAACCTCTATAGGCAAGTGAAACTTTATTAATAGAAAGATTAATTTTCTCAATGACAGCTTTTCACTTTTGGTGTTAGAGAATACCACTGCAATCTCAGAAATATTCTCATTTTACAAAGAGTGTTTGGTTTAGGCATAGACTTACTTTAGTAATTATCAAGTATTAATAAATTAAACACTTTTAATGCTGAAATATAGTTTGAACATCATACATTAGTACAAGTGAAACAGTCATCCCATTTAGCATCCACACTCTGTGGTTCCAATCTGAACTATTAATATCTCTATTATTTGAATGTGAACACAGTAGGTAAAAGTAACTAGTTTGATTTTTTTCCAGTTTTTGTTCAGCAAGTTTGTGAGACAGTGAGTGGGACATTGGACCTGAAGTTTAAGCAACTTAAAAGTTAAAATCCAGCATCACATTCTTATTGCCCATGTAACCCTGGGAAAATCATTTAGTCTCCATTTGCCTCAGTTTCCTCAAATATAAAAGAAGGATTATAGTAGTATCTATGTTGAAGAGTTATTGTAAAGATCAAATGAGATATTTGTTAAAGTGGTTAGTAAAATGCCTAGCACATAGTAGAAACTATATGAATGTTTGTTCTCTTCTCTTGTTATATTGATCCTTATACTTGTATTCAGGACAGAGTTCAAGTTTTTTTTTCTTTTAATGGCATTTTTACTTAGCTTACTAATAGTTCCAAGTACATATTGATAAGATGCTTAAATTATAAGCTGCCAAGTAGCTAATATTTACATATTAGTGTGGGAAAAGCAATTAAAAACATGAATTGTAAGATCATGGTCCTTTAAATATATATTCATGATATGGTATTGGGGGATATTTTAATATTTGCCATTGTGGTTACTCCATCCACTGACAAATCAGAACTAATCAGTTAGTCAAACATTTATTAAACATCAGCCACATGTCAGGCATTATATTAAGTGCTTGAGATATTTATTTTATTTTTTTAAATTTTATTAAAGCTTTTTATTCACAAAACATTCATGGGTAATTTTTCAACATTGACCCTTGCAAAATCTTCTGTTCCAAATTTTCTCCACCTTCTCCCCTAGATCACAGGTAGTCCAATACATGCTAAATATGTTAAAATATATGTTAAATCCAATATTGGTGTATATATTTATATAGTTAACTTGCTGCACAAGAAAAATCAGATAAAGAAGGAAGCAAAAAAAAAAAATCTGAGAAAGAAAACAAAATGCAAGCAAACAACAATAGTGAAAATGTGATGCTGTGGTCCACACACAGATCCCACAGACCTCTCCCTGAGTGTATATGGCTCTCTTCATCATTGAACAATTGGAACTGGTTTGAAACATCTCATTGTTGAAGAGAGCTATGTCCATCAGAATTGACCATCATATAATCTTATTGTTGATTTGTATAATGAGGGAGATATTTATTTTCAAGGATTGTAAACTCCTTACAATCCACTGAATTGTAAACTCCAGTGTAAAATACAGCATGTAAATAACTAGCTATATACAAATTATATACAGATTATGCAAGGTAATAGACATTCAGGCTTTAATATCGGAAGGGCCCCAAAATTATCTCTGGTAGAATTTGCAAATATAACTGAGTTATTGTAGAAGCCTAGGCTTCTAAACAGTAATGGTAAGGAAGGAGAACATTGTAGACATGTGAAGTAAACAGTACAAAGGCATGGAGAAGAACTATCATATATGAGGCACAGCAAATTGGCAAATAAAGCTGGATTGCAGAGAGCACAGAGATGAGTAGAGTAAGACAATAATTGGAAAAGTAGAGATTTCTTTCCTGCCCTATAAGAGGTTCATGGTGTTTGCATGTTGATGTAGGTGAAAAAAGCCATCCCTAGTGTTCAACTGAATGACAGACTTCACTGAATTTAGCTAAATTATTCCTTGATATCAGAAATAGAATACAAGATTAGTCATGTACCTGAAAATATTCCATACTGGCTAGAACTTCAGAAACTTTTGTTCTCCTATATAATCTTCAAAAAAATACAGGATAATGTAAAAATTCAGTAATCTAAATGTGATTACATGAAAAGAATTTTTTAAAAGCTATTGTCATCTCCTGAGAAGTAAAGAAAATCTATATGATTCATCCTTCAAACTGGTATGGTTTTCAAATTCTTATTGCAATATAGGAAGAGTAGATTATATAAGCTAGATGTCAAGGGGAAAATATGACCCTATGAAATTTTTTGAATGTCCATAAAATGTTCACTACTTTAATATCTTTCTAATTTCCCCCTTCAATTTACCTTTTTCATTTGGCTCACAGGTCTGCCTATCTTTGAAACTTTATTTTAAAGATAATAGGGAAAAGACAAACATATTACCTTTCTGTTACCTTTGTTACATGGATTCCTGTATTCTCTAGTCATATAGTTATTTGCCTGGTCTTAAGAGACTATGACTTTGTAGATTCTTCTAAGATAAAAAGAAAAAAGTTTCATCACAGAAAATAGAAGTGTGCCATCCTTTAAGGACGAATTGCATTTCTCAGTTCTATTCCTCTTCTAAGTTAATATCAAATCAGAAATTCCCAAGTGATTAATATTGCATTATAGGACAAAGAGGGCTAAGGTGCTCTCATGCAGACAATCTGAGAAATATTCTTCAAGGAGTTCATTATAAAAATAGCAACATATCACCTGCAAGGCAACTGAATAAATTTTTTTCTACCTTGCTATTTGATCTTAAAAAAAGATGATTGAAGAAAGAATCTAAATCTTCTCTTTTTAGATCTCTATTTAAATCATTTTTAAAGGAATGACTAACAATAGTATTATTAGCCAATTGTTTGTTTTTAAATGTTAAAATTGATTTAGAAATAGAGTAGGGGCAGCTAAGTGTTGCAGTGGATAGAGCACCCCACCAGCCCTGAAGTCAGGAGGACCTGAGTTCAAATTTGACCTCAGACACTTAACACTTCTAGCTATGTCATCCCAATTGCCTCAGCCAAAAAATAAAAAAAAAAGGAAAGGAAAGAAAAACAAAAGAAAAGAAAAAAAGAAATAGGGTAGATAAGACATAGAGGTTTAGAGGAAATATCTAAGAAGAAAGTATTTTCCAAGGACTCCCTTCTTAATGAAGTAGAGGTTAAGAGTCATAGCATAAATTAAATATATGAAAACATATTACTGATATAAAATAACATAAATAATCAATTTAATGGGTCAGTAATTTTAGATAATAAATTTTATTCTTGGTAGTGGTGTTAGTGGTGTGTTGAGTATTTAGAGAAAACTTTAGAACTTAGGAGATATTGTCTACAAATGAATTTGTATAATTGCCACCATCACACATTATTCTTCGCACTTTTCATTTAGAAATACATATTGTATTTTACAACAAGCATAAGTCCAATTTTAGTTCAACTTTCATGCAGTTATTATTTTGACTGCCTGGAAAGTTGGTGAAAAAATCATAAATGTTATCTGCTCTAGTACCTTGAGTCCATAATGCACCAAAATGAGCCCTTTCAAGTTTTCTTAGAGATTATTTTTAAACACTATAAAGAAAGTTTAACCTCTTCATAGTTCTACTAAGATTGGCCAAGGACATACATGTAACACTGAATGAATTGCTTTAAAAGAACAGATTTTAGTACAATAAGATTCCAGTGAAAGCTAATGCTATGGCAAAATGAAATAGTAAGAATTTATGGTTTTCTGTGTAGGTGCTTTGCTCAAATCCTCTCAGTCCTGTAGAAGCAAGATTGAGTCACTGCTTTTGCTGTTTTATGTGTCAGGTAAGCATAGCAGGGGGTGAAATGAATTCATCTTTCTGTCTTCAAGTAAACTGAAAGCAATTTCAGTCTTCCCATGTGGTCACTTGAGGTGCTTGTCATGTTCAAGCTAATGATATCAGGCACCCTCAGGTTGTTTAAGTATTCATGAAGTAATTAAATTCTCATTAACATATAAATAAAAGAAAACTGAAAACAAGTTTAGCAGGCACCTAACATCTGTTCTAATGCTTTTAAGTATTAAAATGTGCCACACACAGAAGGAAAACTGCATTCTGTTCAGGGAAGTATTTTGCATAGATTATTTATAGAAAGTGTAATTAAACTGATTTGGCATATTAAAGAAAGTTAAAGGCAGAACATTATTTAGGTAGTTTGTTGGTCTCTGTCACCTAAATAAGGAATTTAACAGAGGAATGGGAGAAGTAAAATTAGTTTGTGTTGGTTTTGTGATTCAGATAAAATGACAAGAATAATTGAAAATCCATTACTTCCAGAAGTAAGCAGGTTAAAAATCTGTTTCTATAGGCAGACTTCCAGCTTTGCAGCTGCAACACACAGGCCCTTCCATTTTGAAATATAAAATGACTTCATTGCTTTGGCCAAACAATTCTGATCACTCATGACCCACGAATTAACCTAATTCACATGAATCCTATATTTTCTTTGATATGTGGTATATAGTTTAATATACAGTTTAACTAGATGGTAAACTTTATATATGGAAAAGCAACTGAGTGCTCTCACTTAATCTGTCCAAAGTATATAATGCAACACAAAAATTGCATTTGTTCCTGGCAAGCTGCACACACATTGTGGCTTTCTGTTGTCAGGAAAAATAACAAATCTTCATATAGGGGTTTTCCACTATTTCATTCTGGTTATACCATGAAAAATCAAGTCTTCATAAATCATTTAGTTAAAAATCTGAAAATAAGAAACCAAAGAAAAATCTTTCAAATAAGTGGAAATGCTCAGTTCTACCAGAAATGAGATAATAAAAATAAATTTATTTTCAGTGCTTCTGAAAAAATTCTATCAAATTCCTTTAAAAGCTATATTCTCTATCCATTCATACCTTTTTTCTATTTGTTATGACTTCATTACTGTTTCTAAATTTATGAAATTTTGTATTACTAGGAAAACTGTCCCATTTATACCATAAATGACATATTCACTTACATGATTTATGACTCTTCATGTGGGTCATGGCTCTCCCATTAATATTAATGTGTGCATCATTGAAAATGTTACTGGAGCACACATTAAGATAAATTTTAATCTTATTTGTATGAAGAGTACTAACTACCTCTTTTATCCAAATTATGCATTAAGGTAGTTATTCATCTAAAATGCCATCTAAGGAATCATATTCTAGGTATAGATATGCTTAAATTGGATATTGATAAAGAAATGATAGAAAAAAAGAAAACACCAAAAAAGCCAAAGTCATAACTTTCTTTTATCACCTTTGAAGAAAAAGGAGTTGGCTGAATAAGACTCAAATCAGCTATATACAACACAGTCTGATATTTTAAGCACAATTGTGTGTATTAAAGTTTATGAGTGCATAACTTTCATTAATCTCATTGGAATTGAATTCTGTGTGAGTTTTAGAAAGCCCAGTTATGAATAACTTGCTAACATTTACGCATTCCAAACATAGGCTATAATTAATATATATATATATATACATATATATATTAAAAATATTTCTTCCTTTTTCTATAAACTTCTGAATTTTATATTAATCCCAACTTATAAAGTCAAGCACCAAGGAAGCACATAATTGGATATACAAACAAATAAAACTAACTAGATTGACTATTAAGATATCACTGAAAGGTACCTGTCAGTTTAGATATCCTTAGGTGGTAGCCATGTGACATCAAAATGCTGGATGAGAAATTCAGAACTCAATCAATCATCTAAGGTCATAGGATTATAGGATCATAGGATTAGAGATGATCCAATGTGGTTTGGCTGGAAGCAAAACAGATGAGACAGGCTTTCAGGTTTATTCTAACTTGATGATTTGATCATATCAAGAAATGTTTTAGCTCAATTTTCTAGATTAGTTCCAAATATGTGAGAGATGATTAATTACAGAAAAAATGACATAGTTTCTTAAACAAGAAATACTGGATATTTTTTTCTTTCTTTGGATACTGAGAAATGAAACATGATACTTTGTATACAGCTCTATAAGAGTAATATTGTTAAAGCTAAAAGGTCATTGCCCTCTAGAATTTACAATCTAGAAGATCTTTCTTATTTTAAAGTAACTACTGGATTCAGCATTTTCAATCCAGTCTCAATTCCAGTCTCAATTTCTAAATGGCAAAAAAGCAAGAATGATGTGTGTGTGTGTGTGTGTATGTGTGTGTGTGTGTGTTTGTGTCCAGTCTTCTGGAGCCAAACTTATATGAGGAAATATTTTTGGATTGGCTTATTACACTATTATCTCATCTTGAGCTACAAAATCACTAAGACTCTAAGGTCATTTTTACATGAACTGTTATGTTAACATGTTAAATTAATTCCATAATTGTGCATTTGTTTCTATCATTGTTTTTAACTTGCTTATAGGATGTTATTCCTTTTTTAATTATGTAATGGAATAAAATTATAATTTTGAGTTGGGAGAAATGGACTAGATTTATCACATTGTGAAAGGTCATGATTTCTTTACCTAAAATGGGAAAGTTCTGCATGGAATGATATCTCAATAGTTTATTATCCTTCCATTTCCCCTAGCTCATCTTTACAGGAACCTTGGCTTATACAACCTATTACTGCTATTGGTTCTCATAGAGTCATGACATGAAAGAATTAATTATATTTTATGGACATCTATATATAATTCAATTCTATATTCCTCTTATCTTTTTATATATTGTCTTCCTTCATTAGAATATAAGCTTCCTGTGGGTGCCCATCAGTTGGGGAATGATTGAATAAGTAATGGTATACGCATGTAATAAAATATCATTGTTTTATGAGAAACAATCAGCAGGATGATTTCAGAAAAGCCTGGAGATACGTGCACGAACTGATGCCAAAAGAAGTGAATAGAACAAAGACTACATTGTATGCAGCGACAAGAATATGTGATGATGAACTGAGGTGATTCAGGCCAGTTCCAGTAGACTTGTGGTAAAGTTAGCCTTCTGCATTCAGAGAGAGGACTATGGAGACGGAATGTGGATCATGACATAGTATTTTCACCTTTGTTGTTGCTATTGTTTGCTTGCTTGCCTCTGTTTTTCTTTGTCATTTTTCCTCTTTTGAACCGATTTTTCTTGTGCAGCATGAAAAATATGGAAATATTTATAAAAAATGTACATGTTTAACCTATATTAGATTACTTGCTGTCTAGGAGAGGGGTTAGGTGGGAAGGAAGGGAGAAAAAATTGGAACACAAGGTTTTGCAAGGATGAATGTTGTAAACTCTCTTTGCATGGATTTTTGAAAAACAAAAAGCCATTATTATTAAAAAAAGAATATAAGCTCGATGAGGTTATAGGCTACCTATCTTGCATTTATATCTCCTATATTCAGCTATTTTCTATAATTATCTAACTATTATATTCAATTTACAACTACTGTGAGGTCTTCAAAGGGAGAATTGTGTGTGTGTGTGTGTGTGTGTGTGTGTTTAAAAATCTTCTCTATCATCTAGCATGGTTCTTACATTTGGCAAGGGCTTCTCAAATGCTTCCTGATGATAACTGTGGTAGTGATGATGATAAAAATGACCAAATTATTATTGACATATATATATGCATATGTGTATATATATACACACACCTATATATATAGAGAGAGAAAGAGAGAGACAGAGACAGAGAGAGACAGAGAGAAAGAGAGACAGAGAGACAGAGAGAAAGAGAAAGAGAGAGAGAGAGAGAGAGAGAGAGAGAGAGAAGGTTAATACCTGTAAAGTTTATGTATGGATACATAAATATAAATATATAAATATCTATGGATACATAAATTTAATGGCTAACAGTTATTCCAAATTCTTCCTATGTAAAACAAAAATATATTCATTTTGTTAAAAAGAACTTTAATTTTTACAATTACATGTAAAGATAAATTTTAATGTTTATTTTTTAAAAATGAGTGCCGGAGGGCGGAGCCAAGATGGCGAACTGCAGACAGCTTTCTCTGTGAACTCCTTTGGGACCTTCCCTCAAACCCAGACAAAGTGAGCCTTCGAACTGGTTTGTGAGTGAAGGCTCCGCCAAACATTTGGACTACAATGCACTTCTATCAAAAATCTACCTTGAAAGAACTCCAGAGAAGGTTAGCCTCAGGGGAAATCGGCCTCTGGTAGTGATCAGACTCCAGCCGGGGTGGAAGTCAGGGCTGGGATAGAGGGGAGGATTTTAGGCACCCAGGAAGCCCCTGGGAGACGCCTGGGCCACTTTGCTCTACTTGTGGGCAGGTGCTTTGACAGATCTGCCTTTGGTAAAGGGTGGAACGAGAGCAGTTGAAAACGTGGTCCTAGTGCGAATCTAGCCCCACCAGCCTCAGACCAGAAGTCAACTCGGCAAACTGTCCCAGGGCAAATACAAATTGTTGCAGTTTTCTCTGTTTTTGACCAATATCCCAACTTTAAACCATGAGCAAGAAGCAGAAGAGAGCTCTCACCATAGAAAGCTTTTACGGAGAAAAAATAGAACAGTCCCCAGATCCTGACATTATGAAAACAATCCCAGATGAAGCCACAAAGGCAGATTTAAGTTGGTCTCCCTTTCAGAAGGCTTACCTGGATGATTGTATTAAGAATCTCAAAAGAGAGCTAGAAGAAGAATGGGGAAATAAATTGAGATCAGGGCAACAGAAATATCAAAAACTGGAAAATAGGACTGGTGAATTGGAAAAAAGAAAAGAGTTCATTGAAAAACAAAATTGGTGAATTGGAAAAAATCACCAACTCACTGGAAAATAAAAATGGTGAACTGAAAAACAAAATTGGTGAATTGGAAAAAGACAACAATTCACTGAAAAACAAAATTGGTGAATT
>JAJPUD010025582.1:0-16819 GCA_023553655.1 Myrmecobius fasciatus | reverse complement strand
ATGGAGATTAACCCAATTCTCATTCCCCTCCCTTTTCTCCCCTCAATCATTATAGGTTTTCTTTGCCTCTACATGTGATGTAATTTCCCTTATTTTACCTTCTTTTGCTCTTCTTCCAGTGTTATCTCTTTTCTACCTCTAATTTCTTTTTCAGTTTATCATATCATAATAATCATAAAATCACAATAAACATATCATAATAATCATGAAATCACAGTAATCATATCATAACAATCATAAAATCACAGTAATCATATCATAATCATAATGTAATAATAGATTCATAAAATCAACCCTCATTCAATAAGTATCTATAACATGAATATAGTTCTCAAGAGTTTTTTTTTCTTGTTACCTTTTTATGTTTCTCTTGTGTTCTGTGTTTGTAGATCAAATTTTTTGTTCAGTTCTGGTCTTTTCAGTAGAAATAGGTGAAATTCTCCTATATCATTGAAACACCATCTTCTTCTCTGGAAGATAATGTTCATTCTAGCTGGGTAACTTATTCTTGGCTGTAATCCAAGTTCCTTTGCCCTTCGAAATATCTGATTCCAGGCCCTTCGATCCTTCAAAGTAGAAGCTGCTAGGTCCTGTGTGATCCTAATTGTAGCTCCCCGATATTTAAATTGTTTCCTTCTGGCTTCTTGTAATATCTTTTCCTTGGTATGATAGTTCTGGTATTTAGCCACGATTAATCTGAGGGACTTAATTTTTGGGTTTCTTTCAGGAGGTGATCGGTGGATTGTTTCAATAAGTATTTTGCCTTCTGTGTCTAAAATATCAGGGCAGTTTTCTTTTATGATTTCCTGGAAGATAGTGTCCAGGTTCTTTTTTTCATCATGGCTTTCAGGAAGCCCTATAATCCTTAGATTGTCTCTCCTAGATCTATTTTCCAGGTCAGTTGTTTTTCCTAGGAGATATTTCATGTTTTTCTCTATCTTTTCATTTTTTTGTTTTTGTTCAACTGATTCTTGAAGTCTTGATGAGTCATTAATTTCCAATTGTTCGATTCTAATTTTTAATGTCTTATTTCCTTCAGTTACTGTTTTTAGTTCCTTTTGCAATTGACCAATTACATTTTTTTGTTCATTGCATTCTTTTTCCATTTTTTCTATTTTATTTTGCAGTGATCTCATTTTGTTTCCCCATGTTTCTTCTAACTCCCTGTTAAGATTTTTATGCAATCTTCAAAGAAAGCCTTGTGACATGGAGACCAATTTATGTGTCTCTTTGGGGCTTTTTCTGGAGTTGCTTTACCTTTAGGGGCCTCAGGATTTGAGGTCTGTTCTTCCCTCTCTCCATAAAAGTTGTCTATGGTGAGAGCTCTTTTTGGTTTTTTATTCATTTTTTTTTAAAGGTGTGAGGTCTGTTTAGGGCAAAGGTGGGACAGTTGCTTTAATTTGCCCTGGGGCAGTTCTGCTGATTGAGTTATTTCAGGAACTGGGCACTTCTGCTGATTGAATTATGTCAGGTGCTGGGCAGTTCTGCCTTAGTTCACCCTGGGGCAGTTCTGCTGATTGAATTATTTCAGGTAGTGGGCAGTTCTGCTGATTGAATTATTTCAGGTGCTGATCAGTCCTGCTGATTGATTGATCGCCCTAGGGTGCTGTGTAATGGCAGCTAGTTCTGATGCTCATCAGGGGTTCAGTGGTTCACAATCTACCCCCCACAAAAGGCAGACCCTCCAAGCCACCTGCCCACAATCAGGACAGATTGGCCCAAGAGGCCCCCAAAAGACTCCCAGGTGTGTGAAAAGCAGAATGCTCCCACTCCTGTTCCGACTCCTGTTCCAGCTCCCTGCTCCAGCTCCCTGCCCTGGTCTCCCTGTGCTGCAGTCTGGGTTCAGCAGACCACCCCCTGCCCAATTAAGACAGACCTGTTTTGAAGTTCTTCCAGAGTATCTTCTTCTAGAATCGTGTTGTCCTCCAGATATTGTGGATTTTTTTGCTTAAAAATCAGTCTAGAGGCTTCATATGTTGTTTGTTTGAGGGAAGGTTAGAGGAGGTTACAGAAACTCCTGTCTGATCTCCACCATCTTGGCTCCACTTCCGGAAGTCCAATTCCCCTGCTTTCTTCATCACCCAGCAAATCTTGACAATGTTGGCTTTAGTTCCTTTGCCCCCTCAAAAACTAGCTTGTACCTTTGGTAACTCTTGGATCCATATATTACTAAAGCTTAGCTTGCAGAATCCTAAACACAATGGTTTAGGATTGGTGAAATAAACATAATTGTTTGGTAATTTGAAAATTCTTTAGCATTATCTTTCTTTAGAATTGGACATAAACTCATCTTTTCTAATCCAGTAACCACTGTTGAGTTTTCCAAATTTCCTGGCATATTGAGTGCAGCATTTTAACAGTTATCATCTTGTTACTAATGTTTCCTTTAAAAAAAAAAAGTTCTATTAAAAAAAGAGTAGAAAAAGAAAGAAATACAGGAAAGAAATACAAAATAAAACAAACAAAACATGTGCCCAGCATTCTATCAGACAAGATTCAAAACGTATAACAACAAATATCAGTTCACGAAAGTGTATATATATAAATATAATTTCCTCTACTAATATATACACATGTATATATTAGTAGAGGAAATTATATTCATGAATGTCCATTTTTTTTCTTTACTTCCTTGTAAATTGTTCTATTGTTCTCTGCTGTGCACTTTATTCACTTTATTCTTTTTCTGATTTTTCGTCCCCCACAACATTGCTAAGCAAGCTATAGGTAAGAAAAGACATATTTATGTAAGCATATGCATATATATAGATATACAAACAAAACCACACACATACACACACCTACCCCACATACACACACATCTTTCCTATCCTTGCTGACTTTGCTTAGTTCTACTCCTTAACTTGCTTTGCTATTAGGTAATACCCATGGATCCCTTCCTTCACTTCTTCCCACATCCTTTGCTTCTCCATCTGCCCATCCCTAACTTAAATTTGTTTACACAGTTTTGGAGGGTGCTTTACCTTTCATGATATATGTTGCCTATTGAACCCATTCCCAATGTGAGTAGGTTTTCAAAACTATTAGCCCTCTTCCTCTCTCTTCTGTGTCTATTCTTCTGCACCTCATTTGTATAATATAATTACTATTTTTTCTTTTGAGATACCCTATTGATATAATCTTAAATATATATTTTTATTATATTATATTATATATTATTAAATATATACATTTACATTTCCCATGTAAAAAGAATTTGTCCATATTAAGTTCCTTGAAATTAATTTTTGATATTGGCTCTAATATGTTAAATTTTCAATTTGAGTTTGATTGATAGAAAGTCCTGGAAATCTGAAAGTTCACTGAATGTCCATTTTTTCCTCCTTCAATATTATGCACAATTTTGCTGGATATGATATTTTTGGCCTCAGGTCCAGTTCTTTTGATTGTCAATAGATATAATGCCAGGACCTGGGGTCTGTTATTTTAGCTGCTGCTAAGTCCTTTACAATTCTGATTGTAGCTCCAATGTATTTGAACTTTTTTTCTTGTTTCTTGCAAAAATTTCTCTTTTTTCTGAGGCTTTCAAAATTTGGCAGTAATATTTCTGTTTTTTCTACAAAGTATCTTGTTGAGGTGATAATTGGTGGATTTTTTCTATTTCTACTTTCCCCTTTTGTTCTATCACTCCAGGTCAATTTTCTTGGATTATTTTTTGCATTATTGTGTCAACGTTCCTTTTTTTTTTGGTCACAATGTTCAGGCAGTCCTATTATTCTTATATTTTCTCTTCTTGATCTGTTCTCCAGATCTGTCTTTCTCCTTATGCTTCACATTTTGTTCTATTTTCTCATTCTTTAAAATTCATTTTATTTCATAGTCTCTCATACCTATACTGACTTACCCTTGCCTGATTCTAATTTTCAAAGAATTATTTTCATCTTTGATACTCTGTATCTACTTTTCTAGTTGGTTAACTTTTTTTCATAATTTTTTTTAATTTTAATTTTTAATTTAAAAAAATTTCCCTAATATTTCTCATTTAATTAAAAATTTTTTTTGAGTTATTCTATAAATTCTCTCTGGTTAGGAGCCATTTTACATTACTCTTTGGGGTAGAACCCTGGTCTTTCCTATTCCCACAGTTTCTATGATCAGGTTCCTTCTTCTTTGATGGTTCATTTTTTTTTTTTTAAATAAGAGGTATTGTGTAAGCATCTCTAATTGTAGGTTGGGAAGCATGGTGCCTCAAGCTTCTCTTCAGCTCTCCCCTTTGACCAGAAACCCTAAACCAAGTCTCCCCCCTCCTGCAAGTGTCCATTGCCTGCAGGATACCTGCCCTGCTATTTCTGCACTCACCTGGTATAAGTTCCTTCTTGTCCAGTGCCACATATCAGCAGCACAACTGGACATGATGTAACAAATTAGCTGAGGTTCCCTTAAATCTTCCCTGACTCAAAGCCCCATCTCCACAAATAGTCCTGGAGGTGAAAGTCTCTGTGGTTCCTGCTGAGGCTCCAGCCACATCCAGCTAGCTCAAGGGGTCCCCACTTGGTTTGGAACCAGCCAGGAGTTGTCCATATTTCACATGGGTTAATTCTGTCCTGGGGTCTTTCTTCAGATGTTGTTGTATTGTACCAGAAGGACCCCTGTTCTGCCCCAGATTTTCTTCATTTTTCACCAGCCTATGTTTTTACTGAGGCACAAATGTGCTTTATTTGTGGGGGAAATCTGAAAAGCTTGAAATTTATTGACCTACATCATCATCTTCCCAGAATCTTCCCTACCAACGCTTCCTAAAGTTTACTTGACATCATTCTCCAGGATCTAGATCAGTAATCACACCACTGTCATTATCAGTGATGTTAAGATCTTTCTTGCATAGTTCTTCTGCATATTCTTATATGCAGAGTACATCATATGAAATGAGAGGCTGTATGATTCAAAAGCCGGAATCAAGATTGCTGAGAGAAACACCAACAGTCCCAGGTATATAGACAACATCACTCTGGTAATAAGTAAAGAGAAATCAAGAAATCTCTTGATGGGGGTCAAAGAGGAGAATTTAAAAGCTTTCTTGAACTTTAGTATCTCCAAAACGATCATCTTGGCAACTAGACCCATCACTTCCTGGCAAATAAGGAGAGAAAAAATGGAAGCTATGCCAGATTTTATGTTTTTGGGCTCAAAGATCATTGCAACAGTAATTTCAGCCATGAAATTAAAAAGCACTTTCTCGTTGGAAGGAAAAGTTATGGCAAATCTGGACAGCACACTAAAAAGCAGAGACATTGCCTTGCCAACAAAGAGCTATACAGCCAAAGTTATAAATTTTCCAGTAGCAAAGTATAGCTGTAAGAGCTGGACTATAAGGAAAGCTGAGTGCCACAGAATTGAAACTTTCCAGTTGTGGTGCTAGAGAAAAGTCTTCAGGAGTTTTTTGAACAACAAGAAGATCAAACAATTCAAGACTTAAATTAATTCAAACTATTAGCTGGAAGGTCAAATACAGAAACTGAGGTTTAAATATTTTCTCTACATAATGAGAAGAAAGGACTCATTGGAAAAGACCTTGATGCTGGAAAAGTTTGAAAGGAAAAAGAAAAGATGACAGCAAAGAATGAGATAGATAGTGTTATGGAAACACTGATCATGAATTTTGACAGACTAAGATAGAGCAGAGGATAGAAGGACTGGGAGTGCTAAGTCCATAGGTTCAAAAAGAGACATGACTGAATGATTAAATACCAACAAATACTCTTGCCACATCTTCTTAATATCTTTATTTCTCTTAAATTCCAAACATTTTTGTCTTTTATCATGCCTGTTTTTGGATGTTCCTGTGGTATTGCTAATTTTCTTGAAGAAATCTTTTGTGGTTTCCATTCTATTGTTTCCTTCTATTCCTTTGCCTTGCTTATTTAAGAAAACATTATCTCTTCTTGCTAATCTCAGAAATTCTGTATTCAATTTGGTATTTCCTTTTTTTGTTATTTTTCATTTGCTTTATTTTTCTTAGCTATTTGTAAAATTCATTCAACAGCAATTTTGTTTTCTTAGTCTTTTTCTTTTGGAAAGATTTTTTTTTTGTTGCTGCTGCTTTTTCTTTCCAATTTATTTGTGATCCAGGGAAGTGGGTAAAAGTCAAAAGAAAAAAGAAAAAAAGAAAAAGAAAAGTAAATTTATAGGACAAAAGACAACTGAAATGTACTACATAAATGTAAAATTGAACAGATAAGATATTGGAAATAGACTTAGATATAAGGAAGCTTAAACATTTAAGGGATTGTAATATTATAGATGATAGAAAAAGACCTTAAAGTCCACCTTATCCAACTCCTTGATTTTATGCCTGAAAAAAAATCAGTTTAGAAGGTTAAGTGCCTTTTCCAAGGTAATATAGTTATTATTGTCCAGAGTAAGATTCAGATACCAGGCTTCTGATTAAATCTTCTATATAATGTCATTTATTTGAGAAGGAGTAGTGACCCTCTTCTTGGAAAAATTCAAGCAAATATAAAAGACCACTTGTTAAATACTGTAATGGGGAATCCTTTGGGACCTGAGTGGCACAAAATGGTTATTACTGTCCTTTATATCTCCAAAAATTCTGTGGTTTTCAATACTGCTGTGAGTTCTGAAGCAGAGCAGCTTATCCTCTACACAGCTCCTGAAGAGATTTTTCCTAAAGGCTATTTCTGCCCATGCCATTCTTTTTCTCGGCAAATTTAAGAGTGTCCTGTAATGTTTGAAATAAAATGTATTTTACTGTTTGACTTTTAAAACTTTTCACTCTGACTTCACCATTTCTTTTCAAATTTGTTATACATTGCTCTTCTTCCCACACTTGTTTCAGCTAGAGTGATCTAATTACTGATTCTCTAGGTGACTTCTTTAACTTTATATTGACTTAACTTCATGTTTAGAATGCTCTACTTTGTTACCATCTCTTATGATCCCTTGTTCCTTTCAAATCACATTTGAATTATCACTTTATTTGAGCCTTTCCTAATCTTGTCTTGCCCCTACTAATCTTTTTTTTTTTTTTGTATACACTTTTAGATGTACATATTACTTCTGAAGAGAATGTAAGCTCCTTGGGAGCAGGAGCTATTTCATTTTTGTCTGTATTCTAAATATGTATGTATCTGGAACAAAAAAGATACTCAAAAATTGTGGGTTGATTGATTGCCACAAGCTAGTATTCCAACTGTTTTTTATCCTTTGTTCTAAAGACTGATATTCAAATAAATTTTTATTATTTTTGTAAAAAGAGAAATAATATATTCCACTGTGTTTCTTTGCAGGATATTTGTAATTATTAATTATGTATGGCCTAGGCTTAAATTTCTTTTTTTTTTGTATCATTTATCTAGTCTATCATATTCATCTATATTGGATCCATTCCTCCTTTGATCTCATTCTGCACAATGAGGTCTGGAGCATCATTTCTGTTTGTTGTTAAAAATAACACTTTACAAAATTTGAAAATTGGAAGAGATGACCCAGTGGTCATAGAGTCTAGCCTAATCCCCCAAACAATCCCTATTATAACATATACAAGAAATGGTAATCTAGCTATTACTTGGAGCCTTTCCAGAAAAGAAGCTCTAACATCTCTTGAATTTTCTTATCTGATTTTTGGATAGCTTTATTAGGAAGTTGGTTTCTTTTCCCTTAACATCAAGTTTAATTCTTTGAAATTCCTGTTCATTTCTCCTGGTCCTTTTCTTTGAGACCAAACAGAATAAGAGTCCAATACAGAGTTCTTCTTCCTTCACTATCAATACCCAAACCCTATTTTAAGTAGTGTAGCCAGGAATGCCATGTCCTCTTTATGAAAGACAGGTTTCTGTGAATATATTAACATGAATGAAATCTTATTAACAATAGAACATAGACTCTAGAAGTCACAAATTATCTATAAATTATTAAAACTTTGTTAAATTATTATTGTGCTTCAGGTACTACAGATATAAAGATAAGAAAGAGATAATTCCTGCACACAAAAATCTTACATTCTTGGGAGTGGGGCTATATAAAGACAAATAGATCTCATCATTTCTTATCATTAGTCAATTAGAATCTCTATGTTAGGAAATCTATATATCTAGTCCTTATTTGTTATCATTGATCAATTAGAATCTCTATGTTAGGAAATCTATATAACTAGCCCTTATTTCTCTCAGGATATATAGTCCTGATGTTTGTTGGGTAACTCCACCTTGATATCCCATAGGTTTCTTAAACTCAACTCTTTAACAATGGAGCTCTTTAACCAAAGCCTAGTCCTTCTATACCTTTACACATAAATGCATATAGACATACACAGATATTATATACACATACACATTTATTGGTCATACCTTTAAAGTATCTCAAATGCTCACCTTCTTTTCTCCCCCTCACCTCCCCCCACATATCTCCCATCACTCCCCCCCCCCAGGCAATTGGGATTAAGTGAGTTGCCTAGAGTCACACAGCTAGTGTTAAGTGTCTGAGGCCAGTTTTAAATTCAGTTCCATTTAGCTGCCCCACACCCATTTCCTTTTACCTAAAGTGTTGCATTAGCCCTAGCATCTAGTCTTTTATTTTATTAGCCCATGAACTAGATATTTCATCTATGTCATTTATGATGTTGCAAGGACTGTATTTTGTGCCTAGAGTATCTTCTGTAATTTTAGTTTTCTTTAAAGTTTAGCTCCTGGATGATCTCATATGGTAAAGCTTTCCAGATTACCCTGGTTATTTGTGCTTTCTATCAACTCAATCTTACACTTATTTATCTGTATAAATGATGTATTGTTTTTCAGTATAAGCACCTTGAAGGCAGAGATTGATTTAGTTTTGTATTTGTATTCCCTGTGCCTCATACATACTGCTTACTATAAAAATGAGAAATATTATGAATGATGCATTATATATGATATTTAAAGAAATATGATTTATACTTAAAATATCTCAAATTTCTATTTTCAAATTAAAATCCTCATCTATTTATCATTTATTAAGCATTTTATGCATACAGAATGTCATGTAAGGTGCTAAGAGAAATATAAGGTTTATAACAGATACAGACTTTGCCTCATGGAGTTAGCTTACAGATGATAAAATTGCATAAGCAACATAATTTCATCCTATCTATCTTGGAATCCCTTTACACTTTTCTTTTCCTGCATTCTGTTTTTCCTTCATTGTCTTATCCTTAGTTTCCATTCTCTTCCTCAAATTATTCCAAAGTCTAATTATCCCCAATCCCATTAGCCTCTTCTGTAGATTAGCAGTAAACTATTCCCTTTGATCTTGTTATACTTTTGTTTTCCTCACTATCTTGCTCTTTTGACTTATGAGCCTTAAGTTTACACTAAGCCTTCTGTTGAGGGGGAGCATTATTTGACTTTGTTCAGAGTCTAATTCAATGGTGTTTTAAATTTACAATGTGAACAATTTACAAAGATAGTGGTAAAACTTTTCCTGTTTCTGTCATAGTCATATATTCCAGTTGAAAGCCCTTAGTGCAGTCATGCACATAAACATGCTGGTGTCTCCTCATAGCAGGAATATTTCAATGATTCTTTAATGGCAACTAAAAAAAGATGAGCATTTGTGTCACTTTTGTGTTCCCAGCATCAGTTCCTGCAGGATTTAAGGACTATATGCCTGGGGAAATGAGTGAAATATATTACTGTAGCTAGAATTGGTCATATATTTTTTATTTTCATATTTTTAATGTAAATGATATCATGGATAAAGGGCTAGGTTTAGAGTAAGGAAGACTCTAAAACCTTAAAGACTGAAATATTTATAACAAACAGATCTTCCAAAATCATTATGATATAAAAGGTTCTTGCCTTGCCCAGAATAAAAAAATCTAGAGTTATGTTGTATCAATCTTATAATGCGTTATATAAATACATAGACATAAAATAGAATTAGCAGTGACTAAAATTTTAATTGATTGGGAAGTGAGAGAGGCATTTATAGTAATCTGGGAAATAATTAATTAATGGACAGGGTATCAATTTAGACATTATTATAGTGAACTCTCTCAATGTACTAATAGGTTATGCTCATTTTTGAGTAAATTACAAACAAGCTTAATTTCCTTATTGCTTTTTAGAAGCACTAGGATATAGAAGATACTCTTTATGCAGAAAAATAAAACAAACAAAAAAAACCCTTCTATTTTTTTATGGCTGTTAAATCTGGCAGTAGTACTGATAAAAAGGAGGGGTATTGATGGGGGTGGTGTATACTTAAAAAAGCAATTAGGACAGTGGTGATTCTTGAGATCATGACATAAAAGAATTATTTGAGAAAATTGAAGAGAAAATATAGGGAAGACATGATGGTTGTCTTTAGGTATTTGAAAGATTAAAACACAGAAAATGAATAATTTTTTTTTCAGATCTGGATCCAGAAGGCAGAATTAGACACAATGGTTAAAGGAAGAGAATCAAATTTAATCTAGAAATAAAGAAACTCTTCACAATAATTAGAACTGGAAATAAGAAGTCTTGGTCTTAAGTAGGTCCCTCCTAAATAGAAATCTTTATGAGGTGGGTGGTATATCACTAATCAGGCTTTTTACAGGGATCTTTGTTCAGTTATGTATGATTTGAACTAGGTGATCTCTAAATTTCTTTCTTATCCTGAGATTCCATAATGCATTTATAATCATTCAATGTATTGTTTTGTTTAAAGTTTTTATTTAATTATAAACAACCAACAAAAATTTTGATTTTTTCCTCCACATATTAAGTAGAATAGAAAGAGAATTGATCACAAAACTTTTGTTCCTTTATATTTTTTTCTTTGACTTTCATAATAAATTCAGTGTTTAGCTTTCAAAACTGTCTTGTTTATTGATTTTTTTGGCCGTTTTTATGTTCTTTTCAGTGCCCTTTAACAAATGTGTCAAGGACTTATTTTCATTTCTTTCTGTTTCAATCTTGTGTCTGCATGTGATTGTCTAAGTGTGCTTCAGGGTTTCTATTTCTGTGTATATTCCTGTGTTTACATTTATGTCTCACTTATAATCACATTGGGAAAAATAAAAAAAACATAAAATTCATATTAAATATTTATAATCAAAGCAAATTTCCACATTGTCTAAGTTTGGAAAAGTATATCTTATATTTAATTTTCAGTTCAGTGCTTCTTTTTCAGGAAGTAGGTAACATGTATAATTATCAGTTTTTTTTGTAATCATGGTGGACATTGAACTGATTTTAGTCTTTAAAGTTGTATTTTTATGATTTTTATTTTTAATATATACATTATTCTCCTGTTCTTTCTTTACTTTGCATCAATTTACAGAATTGTTTTTGCTTTATCATTTCTTTTTTAATTATTATTTGTTTTAACATTCTTTTAAAAAATTTCAATAGTTTTACTTTTTCAAATACATGTAAAGATAGTTTTCAATATTCGTTTTTGTAAGACTTTGTGTTTTAAATTTTTCTCTATCTCCCTTCTTTATTTTTCCCCTTTCCAAGTTAGCAAGTAATCTGAAATAGGTTAAATACTTTATCATTTCTTATGATACAATAATATATCATAACTTGGTAATTCCCCAATTTATGGACATTTCTTTACTTTCTAGTTCTTTGCTATAACAAAATGAGCGTAAGTTCTGTCCCAAAGTCCATTCATAGGTGACTGTCTCCTTATTATTAAAGATGAATCCTCTGTCCCATGTGAAGGGAAGGGTATAGTTGGTGACAGATGAAAAACCTCCAGCCCTTACCAATCTTCTTTGGAACTTTTCAATGTCAGTTCCCTTCAAATCTTCCAGATTTTTCAAGCTTTGAGTCTTTTTTATAAAATTGTTTTTGAAGTCTTCAGTAATAGATTCACTTTGGAGGTCTTCTGACTTCTTTTCCTGCTTTAAGAGAGAAGAAGTCCTATCAGGCTGCTCCAGGAAAAGACTCTGGAATGAAATAAAAGGGGAAGACAATATCTATCATGATCCAGTCTCCAAATTGGTACTCTAGAGATTTCAGGGCATTTCCCCTTGGGTGATATGTAGAACAATATCTTTTTGTTGAGCTGTATTAGTTAGCTCTCAATGGGAGAGCTCCTTCATTCTGTTTTATCTAGAGTTCCCATGTACGCTTTCTCTGATTTCAATTTCACTATGATTTGGAATGTTTTTTTTTTTTAAATTTTCTTTTGTTGTAAAAATGGTATTTGATAGGAAAGGGATCAAATTGGATGTGGAACGTAGAGTTCTTTCTTCCCTCCCCAAAATAAAAAAGTGATTAGATGTTAGATGAAACTTAATCATATCCCCTCAGCTAATACTATTTAAAGAAGAAAAATATACTTTCAGCCAGTTACTAACTTTCTCTGAAGAGAATAGAGTGACTTTTGGTCCAAACTTCCTGCTTCTATTTCTGGAAGAGAATGGCCCTTTGGAGAAGATTGGGGAGAGAAGAAATTAGGAATGTCTATTCAGACTCCCTTCAAGCTACACAACAACAGCCTTCTTCTTGCAGCTGGTGGGCCCCTTGAGAAATGTGAGCCTTTCTACACATCTGGTACCCACTCCTTTACTTTCATTATATGTGGGGAGTCCAAAAATTTCATCCAACTAAATTTTTTTGTTCTTAATTTGATCTTTTTGAGGTAGAGTCATAGAAGTAGCATCCTTGGGTCAAAGAATATGCAATTTCCAGAATTTGGGACCTTAGATCCAAATTGCTTTTCAGAATAGCTGGTCTAATTTACCATTTCACTAATCCAGCAGTCTTTTTAATTGTTCCTTTTTACATAGTTATAAAAATGATCAGTTATTTAGATATGCTAAGTAAGTTTAAGTAAAGGCTTTGTGCAACCAGTGTGGTCATTAGAGTTCTCATGTGAAAAATAGAAATGTGTCCAACTCAGGGTGACTAAAATGATTAGGAAACACCAAAACATATCAGTATTGATTAACTCAGAAGAATTAAGGATATCTAGCCTCATATGGAATAAGTATTATACTGATTTTATTAAGCTTCAAAAAGAAGTACTAAAATAGGGAAAAGTTACAGGGAAGCCAACTTTGGGTCTAGAACAAAGAGTATTCTAACAACTAGAACTATTCAAAAATAGGTTGAATATCCAGAAAGAATGAATTACATGTTAATGGAGATGTTATGGTAAAGGCTTGAGAGAAAACTTTTTAGGTTACAGAAGAAATTCATGTTACAAGAATAGTTTGAATTAGGGGATTTTTAAGATTCAATCTCTGGCACACAGAGGTTCTGTGACCCTGAGGAAGTCGCTTAATTTTGCCATGTCCCAAGGAATTCTCAAAGATTCTTAGCTGCAAAACAATTGTCAGTCGAATCCTTGGTAAAAAAGGAATTTCTCCACTAGGAATTACTTTCACAGATATCTCCTTACCTCCTCCCCCCACTTTCAAAAAAAGAAAATTCTTCCCTTTTAACTTTAATATTTTGTAATTTGACTCTGACATCCTTTTCCTATTGAACTGACCCAGATCAAACCTTCATTTGGTTGATGCCTTATGTTGCTATTTACATCTAAGTAATGCTTATTGTTAAAAGAGAAAGACTTTTATCAATTCTAGTTCTCACCTTCCAGGATTAAAAACATATAAATTCAGAGTTTAAGTATACTGCAGGATAAATTTTGATTTATAATGTATCAAAAAAATGACAGAAGTGTCATTCATTTCAATTATGAAGAACTTTAGGATATTTGTATAATTTTTCCATGCTATGGATTAAAGATATTCAGTTCAGAACACTGACATTTAATTATATATTTAATATAAAGCTATGTACAAATATATTTCATATTAACATAAATATGGGAATTAACAAAAGCAAATTCTTGAAAAATCTTCTCATAATTAAATTAATAGATACAATGTAAGTTCTGAAACTTTATCAAAATGTATCTACCTTACTGTACAAGTTTGGTAGTCAGTAAATCAAATATTTGAGCAAATGCTGATTTAAATATTGTGAACAGTTTAAAGAAATAAAAAATAAAAATAAAATAAAGAAATAAAAATTAAAAAATGAAAATAATAAAATAACTGTCTTAGAGAAATAGATTCAACCAAACAGTACAGTATTGAGCACAACTACTTCCTTCAAAGGAAGTCTTTTTTTTTTTTTAATTAAAGCTTTTTATTTGTGTAACATATGTATGGGTAGTTCCCCAGCATTGATCTTTGCAAAGCTTTCCATTACAAATTTTATCCCCAGTCCCCTCCCCTCCCCTAGATGGCAGGAAGTCCACTACATGTTAATAATGTTGAAATGCTTGAGAAGTTATGCAAGAAAAACCCTATCTACAAAAAAAAAAAAGAATCAGAGAAAGGCAACACAATGCAAGCAAATGTCAGTAGAGATCATGAAAATGTTATGTTGTGGTCCATATTTCATATCCCTCTCTCTGGGTGTATATTGTTTTCTTCAGTGAACAACTGGAACTGGTTTGAGACAATTCTTTGTTTCAGAGAGCCATGACCATCAGAATTGATCATCATGTAATACTGTTGTGGCTGTGTATGATAATCTCCTGGTTCTGCTCGTTTCACTCAGCATCAGTTCATGCAAGTCCCTCCAGGCCTCTCTGAAATCGTCTTTCTGGTCGTTTCTTACAGAACAATAATATTCCATAACATTCATGTACCATAATTTATTCAGCCACTCTCCAATTGATGGGCATCCCTTCAGTTTCCAGTTTCTAGCCACTACAAAAAGGGCTGCCACAAACATTCTTGCACAGGTGGGTCCCTTTCCCTCCTCTAAGATCTCTTTGGGATATAGGCCCAATAGAAACACTGCTGGGTCAAAGTGTATGCACAGTTTGATGACTTTTTGAGCATAGCTCCAAATTGCTCTCCAGAATGGTTGGATCTGTTCACAGTTCCATCAACAATGTATCAGTGTCCCAGTTTTCCCACATCCCCTCCAACATTCATCGTTATCTTTTCCTGTCATTTTAGCCAATCTGACAGGTGTGTAGTGGTACCTCAGAGTTGTCTTAATTTGCATTTCTCTGATCAATAGTGATGTGGAGCAACTTTTCTTATGACTAGAGATGGTTTTAATTTCATCATCTGAAAACTGTCTGTTCATATCCCTTGACCACTTATCTATTGAAGAGTGGCTTGAATTATTATATATATATGAGACAATTCTCTATATATTTTAGAAATAAGGCCTTTATTAGAACCATTAAATGTAAAGATGATTTCCCAATTTGATGCTTCCCTCCTAATCTTGTCTGCATTTGTTTTGCTTGTACAGAAACTTTTTAACTTAATATAATCAAAATTATCCATCTGGTGTTCAATTAGGAGTTCCAGGTCTTTGGACATAAATTTATTCCATCTCCACAGGTCTGACAGATAAACTATATTACATTCCTCTAACTTGCTTACAAAGTCCCTCTTTATATCTAGATCATGAACCCATTTAGATCTTATCTTGGTATGTGGTGTTAGGTATGGGTCAAGCCCTAATTTCTTCCACGATAGTTTCCAATTTTCCCAGCAGTTTTTGCCAAATAGAGAGTATTTATCCCAAAAGCTGGGGTCTTTGGGTTTATCGAGCACTAGATTGTCAAGATTAATGTCTAGGTTGTCCTGATAACCTATCCTGTGCCACTGATGGACTGCTCTATTTCTTAGCCAGTACCAAACGGTTTTGATGACCGCTGCTTTATAATATAGTTTTAGATCTGGTACAGCAAGGCCATGTTCATCTGCCTTTTTTTTTTTTCATTAATCTCCTTGAAATCCCCAAACCTTTTGTTCTTCCAAATGAACTTTGCTACTATTTTTTCTAGGTCTGTAAAATAATTTCTTGGGAGTTTGATTGGTATGGCACTAAATAAGTAGATTAGTTTGAGTAGTATTGTCATTTTTATTATGTTCGCTCTGCCTACCCATGAGCACTTAATGTTTTTCCAATTGATTAGGTCTGATTTCATTTGTGTGGAAAGTGTTTTGTAATTCAGTTCATATAGTTTCTGAATTTTCCTTGGCAGATAGACTGCCAAATATTTTATCCTATCCTCTGCTATTTGGAATAGAATTTCTTTTTGTATCTCTTGCTGCTGAACTTTGTTGGTAATATATAAAAATGCTGATGATTTATGTGGATTAATTTTGAATCCTGCCACTTTGCTAAAGTTGTGAATTGTTTCTAGTAGTTTTTTAGTTGAGTCTCTAGGGTTCTCTAAGTATACCATCATGTCATCTGCAAAGAGTGATAATTTGGTTTCTTCATTACCTACTCTGATTCCTTTTATCTCTTTTTCTTTTATTGCTAAAGCTAACATTTCTAATACAATATTAAATAGTAATGGTGACAGTGGGCAGCCTTGTTTCACTCCTGATCTTATTGGGAATGGTTTTAGTTTGTTTCCATTACATATGATGCTTGCTGATGGTTTTAAATAGATACTACTGATCATTTTAAGTAAAAGCCCGTTTATTCCTATACTCTCTAGTGTTTTTAATAGGAAAAAGTGTTGGATTTTATCAAAGGCTTTTTCTGCATCTATTGAGATAATCATATGGTTTTTGTTAATTTGGTTATTAATATAATTAATTATGCTGATAGTTTTCCTGATATTGAACCAGCCCTGCATCCCTGGTATAAATCCTATTTGGTCATAGTGTACTATCCTGGGGATGACTTTCTGTAATCTCATTGCTAATATCTTATTTAAAATTTTTGCATCAATATTCATTAGGGAAATTGGTCTATAGTTTTCTTTCTCTGTTTTCACCCTACCTGGTTTAGCTATCAGCACCATATCGGTCACATAGAAGGATTCTGGCAGTATACCTTCTGTCCCTATGTTCTCAAATAGTTTGTGTAGT
>JAJPUD010025581.1:0-17405 GCA_023553655.1 Myrmecobius fasciatus | reverse complement strand
CTAGTATCGTTTGGCTGTCTATTTCTTCTTGCATCTCTCTTAATTTCTCCCCTAGGAATTTGTGTGCTATTGCACTTGGTGCATATATATTTAGTATAGATATTGCTACATTATCTATGGTACCCTTTAATAAAATATAGTTTCCTTCCTTATCTCTTTTGATTAGATCTATCTTGGCTTTTACTTGATCTGAGATAAGGATTGCTACCCCTGCTTTTTTTTGTTCACCTGAAGCATAATATTTTCTGCTCCAGCCTTTTACCTTCATCCTATATCTGTCACTATGTTTTAGATGTGTTTCTTGTAGACAATATATTGTGGGATTCTGGTTTTTAATCCAGTCTGATATCCGCTTCTGCTTTATGGGAGAGTTCATCCCATTCACATTCAAAGTTAGAATAACTAATTCTTTATTTCCTGCCATCTTATTTACCCAAGTTATGTTTTCCCCCTTCCTTTCCCTTCTCTCCCTTCCCCCCTCCTCAGTACTTTGCTTTTGATGACCCTGTCCCCCAAACAATACTCCACCCTTTTGATCCCCTCCCCCTGTTTTTACTCCTTTCCCCTGATTCTTCTATTTTCCTTTCTATTAGTTTGTCCCTTACTTTTCCTCCTTCCCCTCCCACTTTCCTCTAGCAACAAACAAGTTTCTATGTGAAATCAAATGTCTGATATATACTTTTAGAGCCCAACTTGATGAGAGTAAGATTTACACAATGCACATCTCCCTCTCCTCTTTCTCTCAATTATATTAGGTTTTCATTGCCTCTTCAAGTGATTTTACCTTGTTTTTACCCCCTTTTTTTGGATCTTATTTTACCACTTTTCCCCTCTTTTCCCCAGTATGACAACCTTTCCCCCTCTAGTTCTCTTTTTCATATTATCAAAGTAATATCTAGTTAATTATACCCCCAAACTTGAAGTATCCTCCTAGTAAAAATAAAGTTCTCAAGAGTCCTTTCCTTTTTACCTTTTTATGCTTCTCTTGAGTTCTGTGTTTGGGTGTCGAATTTTTTGTTCAGATCCGGTCTTTTCATTAGAAATAGGTGAAATTCACCTATATCATTGAATGACCATCTTCTTCCCTGGAGGACAATGCTCATTGTAGCTAGGTAGGTTATTCTTGGATGTAATCCAAGTTCCTTTGCCCTTCGGCATATCTGGTTCCAGGCCCTTCGATCCTTCAGTGTGGAGGCTGACAGATCCTGTGTGATTCTAATTATTAATCCTTGGTATTTGAATTGTTTCTTTCTAGCTGCTAGCAGAACCTGTTCTTTGGTGCTATAGTCCTGGAATTTAGCCACGATATCCCTTGGGGTCTTAATTTTGGGGTCTCTTTCAGGAGGTGATTGGTGAATTCTTCCAATGGTGATTTTGCCCTTTGATTCTACAATCTCAGGGCAATTTTCTTTCAGGATTTCCTGGAAGATAGTGTTTAGATTCTATTTTTCATCATGGCTTTCAGGAAGTCCAATAATCCTTAGATTGTCTCTCCTAGATCTATTTTCCAAGTCAGTTATTTTTCCTAGGAGATATTTCATATTTTCTTCTAATTTTTCATTTTTTTGATTTTCTTTAACTGATTCTTGAAGTCTTATTGAGTCATTCACTTGCATTTGTTCAATTCTTATTTTTAAAGTGTTGTTTTCTTCAGTTACCTTTTTAAGCTCCTTTGTAACTGGCCAATTTGTTCCTTGCACTCTTTTTTCCACTTCACTAATTTTATTTTTCAATATATTGGTGTCTTTTTCATATCTTTTTTGCAGGGCATCATATCCTTCTTGCAAGATATTGTATCCTTCTTGTACTGATTTCAGTTTATTTTCCCATTTATCCTCCAGCTCTCTTTTGAGTTTCTTTAAGAAATCTTCCAGAAAGGCCTTTTGAAAAGGAGACCAGTGATGGTCCTTGCTGATTTTCTCTTGAGTTTTGTCTAAAGGAACCTCAGTATCTGGGGTCATTGCTTCTTTGCCTTGATAAAAGCTGTCTATGGTGACAGCTCTCTTTTGCTTCTTCATTTTTTTTTTTTAGACATCCTGGATATCTCTTTAAGGTAGGGAAAAAAAAAACGGTGGCTGAAAGGTGGCTGAAAAGCTTTGCCCTGGGGCACTTCGGCGAGTTGACTTAAGGTGCTGGGCCAGTGGGGGCTAGGACTAAGTTCGAATTCTTCCTTAAACAAGGCAAGTCTGCCAGAACACCTGCCCCCAATCAGGGCAGAGTGTCCCGAGTGCCTCAGATAAACTCCAGGTGTTTGGAATTTGGAGTTTGGAGTTTGGAATTTTTGCCAGGATGAGCTGAGCTGAGTCCCACCCTCACTTCCGGCCTACACAGAAGTTGTCTATTTATCTCTCTGTCCCAGTCCGACTAACCGGATATGAAGTTATCCAGAGAGCCGTGCCCAAATATTTCTGAGTTGGTTGACTTGAAGATCAGTTCAGAGGCTTATTTTATTGTTGATTTGAGAGAAGATCGGAGAAGAGGCAGAAAGTCACCTTTTCACTCGGCTATCTTGGCTCTGCCCTCTACTATTGTTTTAAACCCACTACACCCACTGCCTTATCTTCTATCAACCCTCCCTCCTTCTCCTTACTTTTTTCCTATTATTTCTGCCCTCCCTTCTATTCTGCCCCTTCATTTTCTTTCTTCTTTATTCTTTATAGAGTTAGATAAATTTCTATACTCAAGTGAATTATTAGTTATTACCTCTTAGTTCTAAAACTGATGAAATCAAGTTTTAGACAATGCTCATCCCCCTACCATTTTTCCCTTGATTGTAATAGGTCTTTTGTATCTTTTCATGTGAAGTGATTTTCCCATTATACCTCCTCTTTTCTCTTTTTCCAGTACAGACCTTTTTCTACCCCTTAATGTCTTTTTCTTTGATGTTATCACATCAGAGTCCATGCAAAATTACACACCCAGTCCATTTGACACCCCTTCTGTCTGCCCAAATGACAGAGTTCTCAAGACCTACATATCAATTTCTCATCTAGGGATATAAACAGTTTAATATATTTTAATGTATAATTTATTTTTATAATATATATTTTCCATTTACCTTTTTATTTATTTTTTCTTGAGTCCTGGGTTTGTCTTTCTTTTTCCAACCTATTGGCTGTTTTATGCATACCTCCCATTTATTTTCTCACTTTTTCTTTTACCTCTCTTATTTGCCTTTTAAAGTATTTTATGAGCACTTCCAAGAAGCCTTTTTAGGCTTGAGACTAATTTTCTCACTCTTTGAATTTTCTTCTGTGGACATTGCCTTTGTCTGAGTTTGTGTTTTGGTCTGCCCTGTCACCATAGTAGCTTTCTATGGAGAGTGGTTTCATTCCATCTGACTCTGTTCAGAGGCTTGGTTTCATGTGGTTTTCGAGGAAAATTCTCTTCCTCTAATTCTTATAATTTCAATAGTTTTTACTTCTGTTTCTTTACTGTATTCAAGGGGTAAAAGTTGCATAATCTGATCAAATTTCTGTAGGCATTTCTCCAAGCTCCTGGTCTCCTATCTCCAGCTGCTCCATTCTACCCAGTTTTTCAGTCTTCCTAATTTTCTTTGCAAATGGTCGATTTAGCATTTATTAGAGAGGGGGAGGAAAAACCATGAATAATTAATCAAATGGTACAGGTCAGCATTGTGTCTTTTCAAACTGCTCATCTCCAGTTAGAAAGCCCTGGATGAACTTCTAATCTCAAAATGTTTTGTGTTATTCCTGCAGAAATCTGACACAAACCACACACATTTGTAAAGACAATTAGGAACCTAGGTGTTGAAGGAGCAGGCAGATCATTTGAATGAAAAGTATTGAAAAGAAACAGACAAGAGCAACAGGACAGTTAAAACTATGAAGTAATTTTGAGTTACTCTTAAAGAAAGAAAAGATCCTTTCTCTCCTGACATTCAAAAGAAGAAAAGAAAATCTCCCCTTACAGCAAAATAGGCACAAAACTTTGTTTATTTCAGAGACACACTGTAGCAAGAAGAAAGAATGGTTCTGCTACTGACTGATGCAAGATCATTTGTATGACCTTCTTGTTAGGCCTGGTTTTATTCCCAAAGTTCTACTATTTACTAGGAAATTACAAATTTAGGAATCTGTAATATGTGAGATTGGGGGTTGGGAGGAAATAAGAAGGGAACACCTCCTTGAGCTTTGTAAACAACTATTTTCAATACATAAATTTAGCATGAAGGGGCTTAAATTTGTTACATTTTATTAAATATATATGTAACAAATACTTGATAAGATTATTGGATTGGGAGGGGAGGAAACAGATTATTTAATGTTCAGTTCAACTTACTTTTTTTTTTTTTTTTGCTGAGGCAATTGAGGTTAAGTGACTTGCCCAGGATCACACAGCTAGATAATGTTAAGTGTCTGAGACCAGATTTGAACTCAGGTCCTCCTGACTTCAAGGCTGGTGCTCTATCCACTGCACCACCTAGCTGCCACTTCAAATTAACTTTTAAGATTAATCCAGACCTGACGATATATTGTAAAATCTTAACTGAAATTAAAGTGCATGAAAACTCACCAGCAGTAAAGCAGATGAGGGAAAATTGGTACATGAATTTAACTTTGCTGGAAAATAAACAAAAGGGTAGCACTTCCTGCTATAGGACATCATAGGAAGGATGTTGGCAGACCACCATTCATGTAGACATTAAAAAATAGGTATGATACACAGGTAAAAGTTTCTTTAATTATTCCAAAGACTTATCTTTTAGGAACAGGGCTATTTAAGCATGTCAAGCATGATGCTAACCAACTGATTAACTGTACTCATTATTTTATTTATTTATTTTGTTGTTGTTTTGTTGAGGAGATGGGCACACTATGGAACTAAGGCGCAATGCCTGGCATGTATATTTGTGTGTTTATGGTGGGAAAGGGGAAGAGAGCACAAGTGTTTCTATTTCTCTTGCTGAGGGATTGTAAATCACTGTGACATTTCTGTAAGATATAAAAATTTGATACACAAAGTGATTTTTTTTGCATTTGTGATAGAATTATTAGAGTGAGTCTTGAGGATGGAATCCCAAGATCAGAGTGAACTCTGACAGGTAAATTTTGGTGGGTATTCTATCTATCATCAGCCATGGCTAGGTATCTTGCCAATTAATATTTTCAAACTATATGCCAGAGATTCTATTCACCAGACCAAAAGTCTATGTATGTGAGGTCAGAAGTAGAAAAAAGTTATTAGAGAAATATTTTCTATGGCCACAAATATTAATTGGTTAACCTAACACACACAAACACAAACACACACATTTATATAGTTATAGGATCAAAGCTGTGAGGAGACCTTGAAGGTCATATTGTCCAACACTAATTTTATAGTTAATAAAATGGAAACTCAGAAAAATCCAATGATTTCTTCAAGGACATAACAGAAATAAAAGATAAAGCCGTAATTTATCCCCATATTCTTCAGTGGAGAATAGGAAAGAATAAAAAAAGAGGAAGAATGGAATTGGATTTAATGAATTTAAATAGCAGATGTTTCCCTTCTGTAAAACATATTTTTGTCCTTGGGAATTGGAAATTTTGAGTTTCTAAAATGATTTTATATGTGAATGACAAACTATTCAAATAATGGTATTAATGTTTGAAATATGCCCTTAGACCAGGTTAAACTATTAATTAATATTGAGCTCCATTTCATGCTTTAGCTGAAATTAAGTAATAGGTCTTAGATGCAGATAGTGAATGAGCCCCCAGAGTATGGCTTTTTTGGGTAGAATTCCTCTGGAATTCTCAGCTTGTGCTGAGACTGTACAGAATAACCCTTGTATCTTAAAATAAAAGGAGCACAGTTGTATTAAGACCATCAGAGAACCTTTGCTCTGTGATGCAATGGAATCTATTACTTTAAAGAAAGACTTTGGAAGCCATTCTCCAATCGATAAATGGTCAAAAGATATGAACAGACAATTTTCAGATGATGAAATTAAAACTATTTCTAGTCATATGAAAAGGTGCTCCAAATCACTATTGATCAGAGAAATACAAATTGAGACAACTCTGAGGTACCACTACACACCTGTCAGATTGGCTAAAATGACATGAAAAGTTAATGATGAATGTTGGAGGGGATGTGGGAAAACTGGGACACTGATGCATTGTTGGTGGAGCTGTGAACAGATACAGCCATTCTGGAGAGCAATTTCGAACTATGCTCAAAAAGTTATCAATCTGTGCATACCCTTTGACCGAGTAGTATTTCAACTGGGCTTATATCCTAAAGACACCTTAAAGGAAGAAAAGGGACCCACATGTGCAAGAATGTTTGTGGCAGCCCTTTTTGTAGTGGCTAGAAACTGGAAACTGAATGGATGCCCATCAACTGGAAAATGGCTAAACAAATTATGGTATATGAATGTCATGGAATATTATTGTTGTATAAGAAAGGACCAACAAGATGATTTCAGAGAGGCCTGGAGAGACTTGCATGAAGTGATGCTGAACGAAGTGAGCAGAACCAGGAGATCATTATACATGGCAACAACAATACTATATAGTGATCAATTCTGATGGACATGGCTCTCTTCAATAATGAAATGTTTCAAACCAGTTCTAATTGTTCAGTGAAGAAAGCCATATACACCCAGACAGAGGGATGTAAAATGTGGATCACAACATAACATTTTTATGCTCTTTATTGATGTTTGCTTGCATTGTGTTTCTTTTCTCTCATTTTTTTTGTAGTTAAGATTTTTTTTGTAAAACAATTATGAGGGTGAAAATAGGTATACATATATTCGATTTGTCAAGTATTTTAACATAATTAACATGTATTGGATTTCTTGCCATCTAAGGGAGGGGTGGGGACTGAGGGGAAAATTTTTTTTTGTTTTTGTTTTTCTATTAAAGCTTTTTGTTTGCATAATATATGTATGGGTAGTTCCTCAACATTGATCTTTACAAAGCTTTCCATTACAAATTATCCACCCAGTCACTTCCCCTCCCCTAGATGGCATTAAGTCCACTACATGTTAATTATATTAAAATACTTGATAAGTCGAATATATGTATACATATTTCCATTCTTATCTTGCTGTGCAAGAACAATCATATCTACATGAATAAAAAATATCTGAGAAAGGAAACCCAATTCAAGCAAACATCCATAGAGATCATGGAAATGATATTTTGTGGTCCACATTTCACATCTCTCTCTCTGGGTGAATATGGCTTTCTTCAATGAGCAATTGGAACTGGTTTGAGACATTTCATTGTTGCAGAGAGCCATGTCCATCATAATTGATCATCATGTAATATTGCTGTTGCTGTGTATGATGATCTCCTGGTTCTGCTCGTTTCACTCAGCATCAGTTCATGAAAGTCTCTCCAGGCCTCTCTGAAATCGTTTTGCTGGTCGTTTCTGACAGAACAATAATATTCCATAACATTCATATACCATAATTTATTCAGCCACTCTCCAATTGATGGGCATCCCTTCAGTTTCCAGTTTCTAGCCACTACAAAAAGGGCTGCCACAAACATTCTTGCACATGTGGGGCCCTTTTCCTTCACTAAGATCTCTTTGAGATATAGGCCCAATAGAAACACTGCTGAGTCAAAGGGTATGCACAGTTTGATAACTTTTTGAGCACAGCTCTAAATTGCTCTCCAGAATGGTTGGATCCCTTCACAGTTCCAACAACAATGTATTAGTGTCCCAGATTTTCCACATCCCCTCCAACATTCATCATTATCTTTTCCTGTCATTTTAGCCAATTGGACAGGTGTGTAATGGTACCTCAGAGTTGTCTTAATTTGAATTTCTCTGATCAATAGTGATTTGGAGCACCTTTTCATATGACTAGAAATGATTTTAATTTCATCATCTGAAAATTGTCTGTTCATATCCCTTGACTACTTATCTATTGAAGAGTGGCTTGAATTCTTATAAATATAAATATGAGAAAATTCTCTATATATTTTGGAAATGAGGCCTTTATGAGAACCACTAAATGTAAAGATAATTTTCCAATTTGATGCTTCCCTCCTAATCTTGTCTGCATTAGTTTTGTTTGTACAGAAACTTTTTAACTTAATATAATCAAAATTATCCATCTGGTATTCAATTAGGAGTTCCAGATCTTCTTTGGACATAAATTTATTCCATCTTCACAGGTCTGAGAGGTAAACTATCCTATGTTCTTCTAATTTGCTTACAATATCACTCTTTTTATCTAGATCATGAACCTATTTAGATCTTTTCTTCATATGTGGTGTTAGATGTGGGTCAAGCCCTAATTTCTTCCACACTAGTTTCCAATGAGCAGAAAATCTGTAACAGAAAGCTTTGTAAGGATCAATGTTGAAGAATTACCCATACATATATTTTGCAAAAAAAAAAGCTTTAATTAAAATAAAAAGAAAGACTTCGGGTCTTGAGTTATTCGAAGGTACTATGAACATTGACTAGATTCAACAGATGACTATGTTGGCCCTTATATTGGCATTACTTCCTGTCCCTCAAATCTAGATTATATAAAACCTCAGTGGGGCCTACAATTGGTATTATATAGAGAGATACAACTACTTACTTTTATTTGTCTTTCAAAAACATTTCATTTTAAATTTCTAGCTTTTTAGTGGTAAGAAGTAACCCATATTCAGGTCAATATATTCAGGAAAAATTTCCTGATTAATAAATACACAAACAGTCTTGCTTTATTAGATAATTTCCCCTATATTCATGTTGCATCAGGTTTTTTTTGTTTGTTTTGTTTTGATATTTTTAAAATGGCCTGCTCTCCTCTGTCTAATATTAAGTAAATATTCAGTTCAATTTAATGTGTCCATTGTGTTCCTACAGTGGGCTCAAGGTATACAAAGAATATTCCAGGATTCAAAAGAAGTATAAAACAGTGGTTCTGTTCATTAAGGAGCTTACAGCATGGTTTAGTAAATGAATCTTTTAAAAATTGTATTGTTTATTATTAATACACATTACTATATGAATCATGTTGGAAGAGAAAAATCAGAGCAAAAGGAAAAAAAACATGGGAGAGATAAAAAAAGAAGTGAACATAGCATGTGTTAATTTACATTCAGTTTCTTTAGATGTTTTCTACATGCAGATGGTATTTTCTGTCCAAAGTCTATTGGAATTTCTTTGTATCTCTGAACCAGAGAGAAGAACCAAGCCTGTAATAGTTATTGTGTACAATGTATTCCTGGTTCTGCTTGTTTCACTCAGTATCCATTCATGTAAATTTTTCCTGGTCTTTGTATAATAAGCTTGTTTATCATTTTTTATAGAACAATAATATTCTGTTACCTTCATGTAACACAGCTTGTTCAGCCATTCCCCAAATAATGGACATCCATTCCTTTTCCAATTCTTTGCTATCACAAAAAGCTTCTATAAACATTTTTGCAGATGTGGGTCTTTTTCACTTCTTTATGATTTTCTTGGGATACAGACCCAGTAATGGTTCTGCTGAGTCAAAGATTTTGCACATTTTTATAGCCCTTTGGGCATAGTTCCAGATTGGTCTCAACAACAGTTGGATTCTTTCACCATGTCACCAACAATGCATTAATGTCCCAGCTTTCCCATATCCCCTCCAACATTTACCATTGTTTTTTCCTGTCATTTTATACAATCTGACAGGTGTAAAGTGGTACTTGAGAGTTGTTTAAATTTACATTGCTCTAATCAATGGTGATTTAGAGTATTTTTTCATGGAATTATAAATGGTTTTAATTTCATCATCTGAAATTTGTCTTCATATCTTTTGACCATTTATCAGTTGGAGAATGATTTGTACTCTTATAAATTTGACATAGTTCTTTATATATTTTATAAGTGAGATTTTTATCAGATGTACTGGCTAGAAAGATTTCCCACCCCCCAGATTTGTTCTTCCCTTCTAATGTTCTTTCTGTTGGTTTTGTTTGTGCAAAACCTTATAAATTTAATGTAATCAAAGTTGTCCATATTGCCTTTCATAATGTTCTCTAATTGTTCTTTTGTCATAAATCCCTCCATTCTCCAAAGAACTAACAGGTAAATTATATTTTGGTCTTCTAAATTGTTTATGGTATCATTATTTATGCCCAAATAATGTATCAATTTTGAACTTATTTTAAAATGGGGTATAAGTTGTAGATCTATGCCAAGTTTCTGATAGATTATTTTCCAGTTTTCCCTGCAATTTTTGCCAAATTGTGAATGCTTATTCCAGAAACTGCAGTTTGGGGTTTTTATCAAATTCTAGATTGCTATAGGCATTGATTATTGTGTCATGGGTATCTAATCTATTCCACTGATTCACCATTCTATTTCTTAATCTTAAATGGTTTTGATGACTTCCACTTTAAAATATAGCTTTAGGTTTGGTAATGCTAAGCCACCATACTTTGTATTTTTTCATTAATTCCCTTGATATTCTTGAACTTTTTTTCTTCCAGATGAATTGTGTTATTTTTTCCTATCTCTATAAAGTAATATTTTGGTAATTTAATTGGTATGGCACTGAACAAGCAGACCAATTTAGGCAGAAATATCATTTTTATTATTTTAGGTCAACTTTAGCCACAAACAATTGATAATTTTCCAAATGTTTAGATCTGATTTTATTTGTGTAAGAAGTGTTTTGTAATTGTGTTCAGATGGGTCTTGTTTTTTTTTTAGGGGGGTAGGGGATGGTGGACAGTCAAGTATTTTATTTTATCTGCTGTAATTTTAAGTGAAATTTCTTGATCTCTTGGTAATGAGTTTGTCAGTAATATATAGAAATGCTGATGATTTGTGTGGCTTTATTTTATATCCTGCAACTTTGCTAAAGTTGTGAATTGTTTCCAGTAGGTTTTTGGATGATTCTCTAGGATTCTCTAAGTATATTATCATATAATCTGCAAAGAGTGATAGTTTTATTTCCACATTGCCCATTCTAATTCCTTTAATTTATTTATTTTTCCTTATTGCTACAGCCAACTTTTCTAGTAAAATATTGAATAATAGTGGTAATAATGGGCATCCTTGTTTCATTCCTGATCTTACTGGGAATGCTTCCAGCTTCTCTCCATTACAAACAATGTTTGCTATAGGTTTTAAATAGATACTACTTATTATTTTAAGGAAAGTTCCCTTTATCCCTATAATCTCTAGTGTTTTTAATAGGAATGGGTACTATATTTTGTCAAAATCTTTTTATGCATCTATTGAGATCATACGATTTTTGGTGGTTTTGTTATTGATATGGTTCATTATAGTAATAGTTTCCCTGATATTGAACCAGCTCTGCATTCCTAGCATAAATCCCACTGGGTCATAGTGTATTAATCTGCTGATAAGTTGCTGTAATGTCTTTACTAATATTTTATGTAAAATTTTTGCATCAATATTCATAAGTGAGATTGATCTGCCATTTTCTTTCTCTGTTTTGGCCCTTTATGGTTTAGGTTTCAGTACCATAATTGTGTAATGGAAGGAATCTGGCAGTATTCCTCCTTTACCTATTTTTCCAAATAGTTTACACAGTATTGGAATTAATTGTTCTTAAAATGTTTGTTAGAATTCACTTATGAATCCATCTGGCCCTGGAGATTATTTCTTAGGGAGTTTATTAATGACTTCTTCAATTTATTTCTCTAAAATGGGACTACATAAATATTTTATTTCCTGTTCTATTAACCTGGGCAATTTAAATTTCTGTAAATATTAATCTATTTCATTTAGATTGTCATACATGCCATAGAGTTGGGAAAAATATTTCAAAATTGTTGCTTTAATTTCTTTTTCATTGGTGGTAAATTCACTCTTTCAATTTTGATGCTGGTGAATTGTTTTGTTTGTTTTTTTCCTTTCCTTTTTCTGATCAAAATTAACAAAAGGTTTATTTGTTTTCTTAGTTTTTTTTTCATAAAACCATCTCGTAGTTTTGCTTATTGCTTCATTAGTTTCCTTAGTCTCTTATTATTTTGAGTTTCAAAATTTCGAACTTGGTATTAAAGTAGAGGTTTTAATGTGTTCTTTTTCTAGCTTTTTTAGTTCCATGCCTAATTCATTGATCTCTTCTTTATTTTATTCATATAGCTATTTAGAGATATAAAATTTCCCCTAAGAACTGCTTTTGCTGCATTCCAAAGATTTTGTTATATTCCCTCATTATCGTCATTTTCTTGGACAAAGTTACGGATTGTTCCTGTGATGTGTTTCGCATACACATTCTTTAGAATTAGATTATTTAATTTCCAAATGTTTCTAGTTCATCTTTCCCTGGCCTTTTATTGAATATAATTTTTATTGCATTGTGGTCTGAAAAGCAAGCATTTACTATTTCTGTCTTTTTGCACTTAGTTGTGAGATTTTTATGCAATGATACATGATCAATTTTTATGTAGGTACCATGTACTGCTGAGAAAAAGGTGAATTCCTTTCTCTGTCTACTCAATTTTCTCCAGAGATCTATCATAGTTGGTTTTCTAGGATACTTCCTACTTTCTTTCTTATTTATTTTGTAGTTAGATTTCTCTAATTCTGATTAGGGCAATGTTGTGATCCCCTACTAGGATAGTTTTGCTGTCTATTTCTTCCTGAAACTGGCTTAAAATCAAATTTGCATGGAACTGGTAATTGGATAATAGTTGGACACACATTTAGTATCTTTACTACTTCATTATTTACAGTACCATCTGTCAAAATGTACTTTCCCTCCTTATCTCTTTGAATAAGATTTATTTTTACTTTTGCTTTATCTGAGATGAGAATTTCTACCCCTGCTTTTTTTTTAAATTCAGCTAAAACATAATAAATTCTGTTCCAGCCTTTTACCTATAATCATAGGTGGCACTCTGTGCCAAATATATTTCTTGTAAACAACAGATTGTAGGAGTCTGTTTTTTAATCCATTCTACTATTCCCTTGTTTTTTATGGGAGAGTTCATCCCATTCACATTAACAGTTATGATTGCCAGCTCTCTATTTCCCTCCAAACTATTTTCTTCCCTGTATATACTTTTATTCTTTTTTTCTACCCTGGCCATCTACTTTTATTACTCACCCCAAGCACTGGCTACCTTATCTCCTATCAACCTTCCCCCTACTTTTATTTGCCTTATTTTTACCCACTTCACCTACTACCTTATCTTCTATCAACACCTCCTCTTCTCATTTTTTTCCTTAGTGGTTCTGCATTCTTATTTATCCTGTCCTTCCCTTTTCTTTTCCTCTTTCTCCTCCTACTTCCTTATAGGGTTAGATAAATTTCTATCCCCAACTGAATGATTAAATTATTCCCTGTTAAAGCCCAAACTGATGAAATCAAGCTTCAGACAATGCTCATCTTCCTCCCTTCTTTCCCTTGATTGTAATAGATCTTTTGTACCTCTTCACATGAACTAATTTTCCCATTATACCTCCCTTTTCCTCTTCCCCCCCACCCCTGTACAAACCTTTTTCCACCCCTTATTGTTTTTTCTTTGATGTCATCACATCAAAGTCCAGTCACAATCTCAGTCAACTTTTTCTCTGACCCAATGACAGAAACAGTTTTTAAGAGTTATAGATATAGTTTTTCCATATGGGGATGCAAATAGTTTAATCTTTAAATATATAGTTTTCCCCTATTTATGATTCTATGGTTCTCTTGAATTCTGTGTTTACTTCTAATTTTATCGATAGAAATGGATGAAAGCTTCCTACTTCATTGATGCTCCATCTCTTCCCCTAAAAGATGATGTTAAATCTTACTGGGTAATAATTTCTTGGTTATAACTCTAAGTTCTCCACCTTCCAGAATATAGTATTTCCAGGCCCTCCCATCCTTTATTGTACAAGCTGCCATATCCTAGTCAATTCTGACTGTTGTTCCTTGATATTTGAATTGTTTTCATCTGGCAATTTGCAGTACGTTTCCCTTGAGATTATAGTTTGAGAGTTCTGCAATGATATTCCTTGGGATTTTCCTCATGGGTTCTCTTTTTAGAAGTGATTTATGAATTCTTTCAATGAGTATTGTCTCCTTTATTTCCAGAATATTGGGCATTTATCCTTAATGACCTCTTGCAGACTCTGATCCAGGCTCTTTTTGTGGTCATGGACTTCAAACAGGCAAATGATTTTTTAAATTGTCTCTTCTGGATCTATTTTCTAGATTGGCTGTTTTGCCAATGAGGTATTTCACATTTTCTTCCATTTTTTTCATTTTTTTTAGTTTATTTGACTGATTCTTGCTCTCTCAGAAAGTCATTAGCTTTCATTTGCCCTATTCTACTTTTTTAATGTGTGATTTTCTTCAGTTACTTTTGTATCTCTTTTTCCATTTGGTTAATTCTGCTTTTTAAGGAATTGTTTGCTTTAGACATTTTTTCCCATTCCTTTTGAAAACTGCTGACATTCTCATGCATACCTCTCATCTCCTTTCTCATTTTTCTGTTATCTCTCCTATTTGCCTTTTGAAGTCTTTTGTGAGCCCTTCTAAGGAGCCTCTTTGAGTCTGAGACAAATTTATCTCACTCTTTGAGTTTTCTTCGGTGGACATTCTGTCATATCTTACTTTGGTTTGGTCTTTTCTGTTACCATAATGGCTTTCTATAGTCAAGGTTTTTTTTTTCCTTTCTTTTTGTTTTGGTATTTCCTCTTTTTTTTTCTTTTAAGGTAGAGCTATGCTCCTGGGGTAAAAGTGGCATTGTTCCAAGTTTTCTGTGCAACTGTGAGCCTTGGCTTCAAGAGAGCCTTTGTGTTTGTAGGAAATAGCTTTGTCTGCTCTGTTTAGGAAACATCCGAGTTTCCCAGAGTTCACCCTCTCAGCTGCAACTAGAAGCTTCCCCACTGATTTGCTCCTTTTCTGAGCCAGGACTAAGGATCTTATTTGCTGATTTGCTGTGATTAAGATCCTCTCACTGACTTTTCCAGAGTCTATGTGATCTGGGCTGATTAGCCTTTTCATCCCAGTGAGACTGACCTTTCTTGAAGTTATTTTTTTCATTTTATTTTGAGCTGGAGAGTGGTTTCATTCCATCACACTCTGTTCAGAGCTTGTTTTTATTTGGTTTCTGAGGAAAAGTGGGACAGCTTGAGCTGTTTCCTAACTTTATGCCACCATTTTGACTACATCCCCAGAGATCTAGTTGGTAAATGAATCATGGAAGAAAAATCATAATCTAAGAATGTAAATTTTTGAAGGTCAATAAATTTCATATGAGCCATATTTATGTGTTCAGAGATAGAAAGAACTACCTCCCAGATGCTGAGGACTTCTTTTATTTAAGAATTTTTCAGTTTTGCCTGACTCTTTGTAACCCTATTTGAAATTTTCTTGGCAAAGATATTGAAGTAGTTTGCTTTTTCCTTCTCCATCTCACTTTACAAATGAGGAAACTGAGACAAACAGGGTTAAGAGACTTGCCCCAGTACCACAGAGCTCTTAAGTGTCTAAGGCCAAATTTGAATTTAGGAAGACAAGTCTTCTTGATTTTAGACCAGCACTCTATCCATACTGTCCTGAAGGATGACCTGAGAACTACAGATGAGCCTTAACAAGTATGTAGGATTTGGAAATGTGGAGAAGAGAGAAAAAAACAAACATTTTAAAAATGAATATTTTTTCTTGCAAAGACAAGGTCATTGGATAGCACATATTGTGTTCAAACTGGAAGACCAGTTTGTCTGGAGTAGAGAGTCCATGTAAAGCTACAATTTTTCCCCATACACACATACACAGCTACTATTGCACTAACTTAATGATTAGATTCAAAGGACTGGGTATCATTACTCTATTCTACTGCCACATATATGTTTTGATGTACATACTAATTTTACAAATATGCTGCTTCTCCATTCATATATTTATAATAGAGGATTGAATAGGGCATCTGCAAAACTGCACTTAATGACTTTGGGTAACCATGGATGCTAGGTTAGCACTTAGATAATGATAAAGTGTCTCACTATTTGTAACTATGTGTGATTCTGTGTAAAGGAGTCCTGCATTTTAAAATGTCAAAGCAATTCCTTTTTTGGCAATTAAGTAGAAGGGTCAATGATTCAATGAACTTTTAAAAAGAAAGTGTCTTTGGTCCTGACTCTCTCTTCCTTTAATCATATAGCAAATTTTGCTAGATTTCCTGTGAAGATTTGGATAATTGGTGGTACCTTTTTCCTACCCTGGATATTATTTGTTGACTATTACCATATGACAAACAGAATAAAGAGAATTAAGTAGCCTGGACTTACGACTGACTTTTCTGTTTTGTGTTTCCTTTCCTGAGTAAGTATATAGATATCTAACTCAGGATAAACATATCCAAGAATAGAGGCAACCTTGTGAACTCAAGAGGTTTGGAAGTCCTGAGTCAATGTGTTGGAACTATTTGGTGTCAGGAAAAGTTTATCCATTTTGAAGATAAATGCATACAAGAGGAAAAAAACAAGTCCTGGCCTGGCTAGCCAATACACATTAACTTTGAAGAATGAAGAGAGTTAAGAGGAACGTAACAAGACTAATTCAGGCTGTCTACAAACAATTCTGCATACTGGTGGGTTTTAAGTATCAACTTCCTAGGAGGCTTTAGTATTAGATGTATTAAATTAGTGAATTCTGTTTTGAGTCTTTCTAAAAATGGGTAATTATGGGGGGCGGAGCCAAGATGGCAAACTGTAGACAGCGTTCTCTGTGAACTCCTGAGACCTTCCCTCAGACCCAGACAAAGTGAGCCTTCGAACTGGTTTTGGAGTGAGGGCTCCACCAAACAATTGGACTACAACGCAATTCTATCAACAATCTACTTTGAAAGAACTCCAGGGAAGGTTAGCCTCAGGGGAAATCAGCCACTGGTCTCTATCAGACTCCAGCCAGGGCAGAAGTCAGGGCTGTGATAGAGGGGCGGATTTGGGGCACCCGGGGGGCCCCTGGGAGGCGCCTGGGCTGCTTTGCTCTGCTTGCGGGCAGGTGCTTTGGCGGATCTGCCTATGGTGAAGGGTGGATCGAGAGCAGCTGAAGACGTGGTCCGAGTGCGAAACTAGCCCGACCAGCCTCAGACCGGAAGTCAACTCGGCAAACTGCCCCAGGGCAAATACAAATTGTTGCAGTTTTTTCTGCTTTTGACAAATATCCCAACTTTAAACCATGAGCAAGAAGCAAAAGAGAGCTCTCACCATAGAAAGCTTTTACGGAGAAAAAATAGAACAGTCTCCAGATCCTGACATTATGAAAACAATCCCAGATGAAGCCACAAAGGCAGACTTAAGTTGGTCTCCCTTTCAGAAGGCTTACCTGGATGATTGCATTAAGAATCTCAAAAGAGAGCTAGAAGAAGAATGGGGAAATAAATTGAGATCAGGGCAACAGAAACATCAACAACTGGAAAATAGGACTGGTGAATTGGAAAAAGAAAACAGTTCACTGAAAAACAAAATTGGTGAATTGGAAAAAATCACCA
>JAJPUD010025580.1:5890-16100 GCA_023553655.1 Myrmecobius fasciatus | reverse complement strand
GATTGGTATGGTACTAAATAAGTAGATTAGTTTGGGTAGTATTGTCATTTTTATTATGTTTGCTCTTCCTACCCATGAGCACTTAATATTTTTCCAATTGATTAGGTTTGATTTTATTTGTGTGGAAAGTGTTTTGTAATTTAGTTCGTATACTTTCTGACTTTTCCTTGGCAGATAGATTCCCAAATATTTTATCCTATCATCTGCTATTTGGAATGGAATTTCTTTTTGCATCTCTTGCTGCTGAACTTTGTTGGTAATATATAAAAATGCTGATGATTTATGTGGATTAGCTTTGAATCCTGCCACTTTGTGAAAGTTGTGAATTGTTTCTAGTAGTTTTTTAGTTGAATCTCTAGGGTTCTCTAAGTATACCATCATGTCATCTGCAAAGAGAAATAATTTGGTTTCTTCATTACCTACTCGGATTCCTTTTATCTCTTTTTCTTCTCTTATTGCTAAAGCTAACATTTCTAATACAATATTGAATAGTAATGGTGACAGTGGGCAGCCTTGTTTCACTCCTGATCTTATTGGGAATGGTTTTAGTTTGTCTCCATTACATATGATGCTTGCTGATGGTTTTAAATAGATGCTACTGATCATTTTAAGGAAAAGCCCATTTATTCCTATACTCTCTAGTGTTTTTAATAGGAAAGGGTGTTGGATTTTATCAAAGGCTTTTTCTGCATCTATTGAGATAATCATATGGTTTTTGTTAGTTTGGTTATTAATATAATTAATTATGCTGATAGTTTTCCTAATACTGAACCAGCCCTGCATCCCTGGTATAAATCCTACTTGGTCATAGTGTACTATCCTGGGGATGACTTTCTGTAATCTCATTGCTAATATCTTATTTAAAATTTTTTCATCAATATTCATTAGGGAAATTGGTCTATAGTTTTCTTTCTCTGTTTTTACCCTACCTGGTTTAGCTATCAGCACCATATCGGTCTCATAGAAGGATTCTGGCAGTATACCTTCAGTCCCTATTTTCTCAAATAGTTTGTGTAGTAGTGGAATTAATTGTTCTTTGAATGTTTGGTAGAATGCACATGTAAATCCATCTGGCCCTGGAGATTTTTTCTTAGGGAGTTGGTTAATAGCTTGTTCTATTTCTTTTTCTGATATGGGGCTATTTAAATAATTTATATCCTCTTCTGTTAACCTGGGCACTCTATATTTTTGTAGATATTCCTCCATTTCATTTAGATTATCAAACTTACTGGCATAAAGTTGGGCAAAGTAACTCCTAATTATTGCTCTAATTTCCTCTTCATTGGAGGAAAGTTCTCCCTTATTCTTGAGACTAACAATTTGATTTTGTTCTTTCCTTTTTCTTATCAGATTAACTAAAGGTTTATCTATTTTGTTGGTTTTTTCGTAGAACCAACTCTTAGTTTTATTTATTAATTCAATAGTTTTCTTATTTCCAATTTTATTAATTTCTCCTTTTATTTTTAGAATTTCCAATTTGGTATTTAATTGAGGGTTTTTAATTTGTTCTTTTTCTAGTTTTTTTAAATAATAAGCCCAATTCATTGATCTTTTCTTTCTCTATTTTATGCAAGTAAGCATCTAGAGATATAAAATTGCCCCTTATAACCGCTTTAGCCGTATCCCACAAATTTTGGTATGTTGTCTCCTTATTGTCATTCTCCTGGATGAAATTATTGATTGTGTCTATGATTTGCTCTTTCACCCATTCATTCTTCAGGATTAGATTATTTAATTTCCAATTAATGTTTGGCCTATTTTCTCCTGGCCTTTATTGCATGTGATTTTTATTGCATCATGATCTGAAAAGGATGCATTTACTATTTCTGCCTTCTGCATTTGATTTTGAGGTTTTTATGCCCTAACACATGGTCAATTTCTGTATAGGTTCCATGGACCGCTGAGAAAAAAGTAAACTCCCTACTGTCTCCATTCAACTTTCTCCATAAATCTATCATACCTAACTTTTCTAACAATTGGTTTATCTCCCTAGTTTCTTTCTTGTTTATTTTGTGGTTTGATTTATGTAATTCTGAGAGAGCAAGGTTGAGATCCCCCACTAGTATCGTTTGGCTGTCTATTTCTTCTTGCATCTCTCTTAATTTCTCCCCTAGGAATTTGTGTGCTATTGCACTTGGTGCATATATATATATATATTTAGTATAGATATTGCTACATTATCTATGGTACCCTTTAATAAAATATAGTTTCCTTCCTTATCTTTTTTGATTAGATCTATCTTGGCTTTTACTTGATCTGAGATAAGGATTGCTACCCCTGCTTTTTTTTGTTCACCTGAAGCATAATAGGTCCTGCTCGAGCCTTTTACCTTCATCCTATATGTTTCACTATGTTTTAGATGTGTTTCTTGTAGACAACATATTGTGGGATTCTGGTTTTTAATCCAGTCTGATAACCGCTTCCGCTTTATGGGAGAGTTCATCCCATTCACATTCACAGATAGAATAACTAATTCTTTATTTCCTGCCATCTTATTTACCCGTTATGTTTTCCCCTTTCCTTTCCCCTTTCTCCCTTCCCCCCTCCTCAGTACTTTGCTTTTGATGACTCTCTCCCCCAAACAATACTCCACCCTTTATTTCCCTTCCCCCTGTTTTTACTCCTTTCCCCTGATTCTTCTGTTTTCCCTTCTATTAGTTTATCCCATTCTTTTCCTCCTTTCCCTTCCCCTTCCCTCTAGCAACAGACAAGTTTCTATGTGAAATCAAGTGTCTGATATACACTTTTAGAGCCCAACCTGATGAGAGTAAGATTTACACAATGCTCAACTCCCTCCCCTCTTTCTCTCAATTATATTAGGTTTTCTTTGCCTCTTCAAGAGATTTTACCTTGTTTTTACCTCCTTTTTTTTAGATCTTATTTTTTACCACTTTTCCCCTCTTTTCCCCAGTATGACAACCTTTCCCCCTCTACTTCTCTTTTTCATATTATCAAAGTAATATCTAGTTAATTATACCCCCAAACTTTAAGCATCCCCCTAGTAGAAATAAAGTTCTCAAGAGTCCTTTCCCTTTTACCTTTTTATGTATCTCTTGAGTTCTGTGTTTGGATGTCGAATTTCTTGTTCAGATCTGGTCTTTTCATTAGAAATAGGTGAAATTCACCTATATCATTGAATGACCATCTTCTTCCCTGGAAGATAATGCTCATTCTAGCTGGATAGGTTATTCTTGGTTGTAATCCAAGTTCCTTTGCCCTTCGGAATATCTGGTTCCAGGCCCTTCGATCCTTCAATGTGGAGGCTGACAGATCCTGTGTGATTCTAATTATTGATCCTCGGTATTTGAATTGTTTCTTTCTAGCTGCTAGCAGAATCTTTTCCTTGGTGCTATAGTCCTGAAATTTAGCCATGCTATTCCTTGGGGTTTTAATTTTGGGGTATCTTTCAGGAGGTGATCGGTGAATTCTTTCAATGGTGATTTTGCCTTCTGATTCTACAATCTCAGGGCAGTTTTCTTTCAGGATTTCCTGGAAGACAGTGTTTAGATTCTTTTTTTCATCATGGCTTTCAGGAAGTCCAATAATCCTTAGATTGTCTCTCCTAGATCTATTTTCCAAGTCAGTTGTTTTTCCTAGGAGATATTTCATATTTTCTTCTAATTTTTCATTTTTTTGTTTTTGTTTAACTGATTCTTGAAGTCTTATTGAGTCATTCACTTGCATTTGTTCAATTCTTATTTTTAAAATGTTGTTTTCTTCAGTTACCTTTTTAAGCTCTATTTGTAACTGGCCAATGGAATTTTTTTGTTCATTGCACTCTTTTTCCACTTCACTAATTTTATTTTTCAATAGATTGGTGTCTTTTTCATGTCTGTTTTGCAGGGCATCATAACCTTCTTGCAAGATACTGTATCCTTCTTGCACTAATTTCAATTTATTTTCCCATTTATCCTCCAGTTCTTTTATTAGGTTCTTTAAGCAATCTTCCAGAAAGACCTTTTGAAACTGGGACCAGTGATGGTCCTTGCTGATTCCCTCTGGAGTTATGTCTAAAGGAACCTCTGGCTCTGGGGTCTTCTCCTCTTTCTCTTTGTAAAAGCTGTCTATGGTGAGAGCTCTCTTTTGCCTCTTCATTTTTTTTTTTTTTAGACAGCGTGAATATCTCTTTAAGGTAGGGGGAAAAAAAAACGGCAGCTGAAAAGGCCGGCTGAAGATTTTGCCCTGGGGCAATTCCATGAATTAATTTAAGGTGCTGGGCCTGGGGGCTAGGACTAAGTCCGAATTACTCCTTAAACAAGGCAAGTTTGCCGGAACACCTGCCCCCAATCAGGGCAGAGTGTCCCGAGTGCCTCAGATAAACTCCAGGTGTTTGGAATTTGGAGTTTGGAGTTTGGAGTTTTTTGCCAGTCTGAGCTGAGCTGAGCTGAGTCCCACCCTCACTTACGGCCTCCACCAGAGTTCTCTGACACTTGAGTCCTCTGTTTATCCCTCTGTCCGAGCTAGACAAACCTGATGTGAAGTTTTTTCAGAGATATCTGCAAGCAGTATCCAAATATTTCCTGATTCGTTGACTTGAAGATCAGTTCAGAGGCTTATTTTATTGTTGATTTGAGAGAAGTTCAGAGGAGGATGCAGAGAGTCACCTTTTCACTCCACCATCTTGGCTCCGCCCTCCTGAACTACTTTTATTTTATAACTATTGGTAAATTTTAGATGTGTGGGGCTCTCAGACCAGGATTCCTCAAACTTGATCTACTGTATTTAGTTCATCCAGAGAAAAATGTTGGTTTTATTTGTTTTATTTTGTTAGGGTTTTTTTTTTTCCCCTAAATCATTGGGAAGGTGCTTACCTTTCATGTGGAAACTACCTATTGTGACTCTGTTCTAAAACTCTATTTGTAGAATAATATCATATCTATTTAAAGGATATTATTTTTAAACAACTGAACCTGAATCAGACATAAATCTTTATTTAAAGCCCACCATGTTGAAGAAAAATTAATAGAGATTTATAAATTGCTAAGTAGCAAAAATTTTAAGTAATCAATTAAATGCTCATTTTGCATTATATGGTTACCAAGAGATAATGAGAGTGAACTTAGTCCCCTCCCCCAAAAAAGAACTAAATTTTTGAGTTATAAGCATAAGCAATTAAACTTAAATTCCACACGCATTTATTAAACAATTGTAATATGGTAGGTACTGAAGCAGGTACTGAAGATACAAAGACAAAAATGAAAACAGTACCTGCCCCAAGGCAGCTTACATTCTTAGTGGGGAGATACGAGATATATATAGATATAGATAGACATATAGATATCTATATCTATATCTATATACACACATACATATATGAATATATATATCAATTAGATACAAAAAGCATAGAATAAAAAATAGAAAATAATGTGTGTTGTGAGATAGAAGGGGAGCCATAGCCCAAGAAAGATGGATAAATTATACATTAAACTTCTATATATCTTTCAACGACTGTAATACAGAATACAGAAATTTCTTTATTTCATATATGAAAGGAAATGCCCAAATCATATTGGATGCAACTTATTTATGAAGAAGAGAATATCATTTCAGTTTCCAGTATTACTCATATTTGTTTACAAGTTGTTTACCCCCTTTTAAATGCAAGCTCTCTGGGGGACAGAAACTACAAGGTTGTTATTACTGCTGCTCCTGCTGCTGCCCCAGTTGCTGTTGCTTTTTTTATGTAGATATATGGGGGGGAGGGACTGAAGGAGGGGGAGAGAGAGAGAGAGAGAGAGAGAGAAAGAGAGAAAGAGAGAGAAAGAGAGAGAGAGAGAGAGAGAGAGAGAGAAAGAGAGAGAAAGACATATGTGTATATGTGACACACAATCTGAGTACCTTATACAATGCCTTGCACATAGCAGGGGTTAAATGAATGTTTATGGAATTCAGCATGCACAGTTAAAGGTGCAATAAATTGATTTTGACTAATTAAATGTGCTGATAATGCAAAAATCACAGATCTAAATAGGAAAGAGACTCCTGGGGTCACCTAGTCTTCATTTACCCTTATGAAGACACAGGTCCAGTTTAGGTAAGTGACTTTTCAGTCAATGACTATCAAACCTGGGATTCAAGTTTAAGTCCACTGATTCCAATTTCATTGTTCTTTTCCTCATACTACACTACTATCCCTACACCTGGGAAGGGCATGACCTGAAGTAGAGATTTAGTTTAACATGTAAAATGCAACCAACATTTAGAAAGAATTTACTAAGTACTAAGTATGATGCTAGGTGTTAGGGGACAATGAAAAATATTATACAAAGCCTAGGTTCAAAGAGTTTATATAAGGTTAATGAGGAGAGTTGCACAGAAATAACTTATTGGCATATCCCCAAATAACTTAAAATGGCAACACTCACATGGGAAGCATTGGAGATTTGCTTCTGGAAGATAGGAGGACTGATAGACATGGGGTCATTCCACATTGGTCTACCACATGATTGGAATATGCAAGTATTTGGTCTTGGCTTGCCATAGGATCAGGATTGTTCTGTTTTCATTGGCTGCACTACTTTAAAACTGTCTGAGCTGGATAATCTATTCTCTCCTTCCAGAATATTCAGGATGCAGTCATTTCACTCAGAGGAGGGGAGATAATGCACTTCGAGGAGGAAGGTAGCTAAAATCCTTCTTAGGCTCCACCTCAAGTTATGTGACTTTATCTGAACTGGAATTCTGTTCTGCTTACTTTTTGTAGTCCTGTTTTCAGGGAGTAAAGTCCTAGATGCTAGAATTTGAACCATGGGGACCTTCCAGGCCAGCAATCCCAGCCAAATATTGTAACCAACCTAGTAGAAAATCCTTATGAAGACAAGATCCCAAAATACTAGCCTAAGGGAACTTTGGGACTTAAATTTACTGAGACCAATTCTATGTAGGAATTGAATTAAACTATTAACATAATTGTCTGTGTTTCCTACAGACTGAGATGATATGGTCTAGGTGGCATTATGCCCCACATAGATTTTGGAGGAGGATTTTGTGTTTGTATGTTCATTTTTGCTATGCTTTTGAAATAAATATTCTTCCTGTAAAATCTAATCTGACTGTTTTTAATGACCTCCTCCCCCAAACAATCTACCACCCTTTAGATCCCCTCCCCGCTTTTTAATCGTTTCCCCTGATTCTTCTATTTTCCCTTCTATTAGTTTATCCCTTTCTTTTCCTCATTTCCCTCCCACTTCCCTCTAGCAATATACAAGTTTCTCTGTGAAATCAAATGTCTGATATACACTTTTAGAGCCCAAACTGATGAGAGTAAGATTGACACATTGCTCATCTCCCTCCCTTCTTTCTCTCAATTATATTAGGTTTTCTTTGCCTCTTCATGAGGTATTATCTTGTTTTTACCTCCTTTTTTTAATCTTATTTTACCACCTTTTCCCTCTTTTCCCCAGTATGATAACCTTTCACCCTCGTTTTCTTTTTCATATTATCAAAGTAATACCTAGTTAATTATACCCCCAAACTTTAAGTATCCCCCTAGTAGAAATAAAGCTCTCAAGAGTCCTTTCCTTTTTACCTTTTTTTTTATGCTTCTCTTGAGTTCTGTGTTTGGAGGTCGAATTTTTTGTTCCGATCTGGTCTTTTCATTAGAAATAGGTGAAATTCACCTATATCATTGAATGACCATCTTCTTCCCTGGAGGATAATGCTCATTCTAGCTGGATAGGTTATTCTTGGCTGTAATCCGAGTTCCTTTGCCTTTCGGAATATCTGGTTCCAGGCCCTTCAATCCTTCAATGTGGATGCTGACAGATCATGTGTGATTCTAATAATTGATCCTTGGTATTTGAATTGTTTCTTTCTAGCTACTAGCAAAATCTTTTCCTTGGTGTGGTAGTCCTGACATTTAGCCACACTATTCCTTGGGGTTTTAATTTTGGGGTGTCTTTCAGGAGGTGATCGGAGAATTCTTTCAATGGTGATTTTGCCTTCTGATTCTATAACCTCAGGGCAGTTTTCTTTCAGGATTTCCTGGAAGATAGTGTTTAGATTCTTTTTTTCATCATGGCTTTCAGGAAGTCCAATAATCCTTAGATTGTCTCTCCTAGATCTATTTTCCAAGTCAGTTGTTTTTCCTAGGAGATATTTCATATTTTCTTGTAATTTTTCATTTTTTTTGTTTTTGTTTGACTGATTCTTGAAGTCTTACTGAGTCATTCACTTGCATTTGTTCAATTCTTATTTTTAAAGTGTTATTTTCTTCAGTTACCTTTTTAAGCTCCTTTTGTAACTGGCTAATTTGTTCACTGCACTCTTTTTCCACTTCACTAATTTTATTTTTCAATACATTTGTGTCTTTTTCATATCTCTTTTGCAGGGCTTTATATCCTTCTTGCAAGATATTGTATCCTTCTTGCACTGAACTCAGTTTATTTTCCCATTTATCCTCCAGCTCTCTTTTGAGATACTTTATGCAATCTTCCAGAAAGGCCTTTTGAAAAGGGGACCAGTGATGGTCCTTGATGACTTCCTCTGGAGTTTTGTCTAAATGTACCTCAGTATCTGGGGTGTGCCCTTCTTTCTCTAGATAGAAGCTGTCTATGGTGAGAGCTCTCTTTTGCTTCTTAATTTTTTTTGTTAGACAGTGTGGAGGTCTGTTTAAGGCTAGAAAAGTGGCGACTGTGGCAGTTTGCCCTGGGGCAATTCCATGAATTAACTTAAGGTGCTGTGCTGGTGGGGGCTAGGACTAAGTCTGAATTACTCCTTAAACAAGGCAAGTCTGCCAGAACACCTGCCCCCAATCAGGGCAGAGTGTCCCGAGTGCCTCAGATAAACTCCAGGTGTTTGGAGATTGGAGTTTGGAGTTTCTGCCACAATGAGCTGAGTCCCACCCTCACTTCTGGCTTGCACCTAGTAAACTGTTTATCCCTCTGCCCATGTTAAACAGACCTGATATAAAGTTCTTCAGAGGTAACTGGAAGCAGTGTCCAAATATTTCTGGATTGGTTGACTTGAAGATCAGTTCAAAGGCTTGTTTTATTGATGATTTGAGAGAAGATTGGAGGAGGACATAGAGAGTCACTTTTTCACTCCGCCATCTTGGCTCCCTAATCTGACTGTTATAAATTTACATAGAACTGGGGTGATTGGAGTCAAAAAAATGGGAGAACAAAATTAGTAGAAACTTTAGTCACTAGTAGAAGAGGACTCCCTCCCCTCCCTTTATAACCTCTAGAAGGTACTAGAGAATTCTGGAGGAGTAATGGGAATATAACAAGTCTTGTGCTTCAGACAGGACTTTGTTGATGTCTGCATCAATATCTTATAGTTTATATGGTAGACAATATAGAGCCACTAAAGTTTTGGTTTGCTTGTTGGTTTTTAATAGGACTGATATGACTGGAATTGTGAATTTAAAAGGTTACCAGAAGCCAAGTGGAAACTGAGTTGCAAGGAAACACCCTAAAGTTCAGAGTCCAATTAAAATAGTTCACACAAAGACATGAAGTCCTGACCTGGGAATGATGTAATGGAAGTAAAAAATGATAGGACATATTGATGAGATTGACAAGATTAGGCAGCTGATCTTTTGGTAAATTGAGGAGGTGAAGGAAGAAGGGGTGAATCATAGAATTCTGGAATTGGAAAGATCTCAGTAGCCTTCCAGACCAACCCATACCTAAAGAAAAATTTGCTTTTTAACAAACAACCCAACCATTATTTAAAAACTCCCAGGAAGGGAGAATTCACTACCTCCCAGTGTAATCCATTTCCTTTAGGTAAGGTTCTAATTCTAAAGAAATTTTTCCTGTCTGGAATTTGTCTCTTTTAAATTTTCAATCATTGCCTCTAATTCTGATCTGTGTAGTCAAGATGAATAAATTGAGTCCCTTTTTCATGGAACAATCCTTCATATTCTTAAAATTTGTGTTTTTCCTGTATCTTTTCTTCTGTGGACTAGAAATGATAAGTTCCTTCAACCAATACTCCTTCATGTATCTGTTCATTTAGAGCTGGAACTGACCTTTAAACTCTTATATGCCAATCTCTAATTTTTAACTGGGACCTAAAGAGGTTAAATAATTTGAATACTGAATTCCTCAACTCTGTCTTCTGGCTTTCTGGCTTTCTTAAAGTCTCAGTTCAAATCCTATCTTTTGCAAGACTTTTTCCTGGTCTCCTTCAATGGAGAGAGAGAGAGAGAGAGAGAGAGAGAGAGAGAGAGAGAGAGAGAGAGAGAGAGAGGAGAAGAAGA
>JAJPUD010025578.1:0-17410 GCA_023553655.1 Myrmecobius fasciatus | reverse complement strand
AGAGCCCAGCTCAACCAAGAGATCTTGGCATTCCCTGTGTATTGATTTAAAAAGCCGTTTATGACTGCCTGCTCATTAACTGTTCAAGGTGCCGAGCTGAGAGAAGGTTAATCCCTTTTTATAATTAAACCACGTTAGGATACTGAAAGATAACACAGAGCCTCCATGGCCCAACATGATCAATTGGAAGCCTCCTAAAATGTTATCACCTTTTCATGGCATCCTGGCTGCTCTCCCTGTTGGTCTCCTTTTGACTTACCTACCTGCTTATTGGGTTCTCTCTAAGGAAGTGGCTTTTTGAGAATCATTTCAACCTAATCAGCCTGAAAATTAAAACTTTTCATCACATGCTTACTGACAGGCTGTCTTCAGACAAATCTTGAAGACAAATGAAGACAAATTGAAGACAAATGTTGAAGGCATTTTCCCTGGAAAGGGACACAAGGAAGTCCATAATGATGAGGGGAATGCTATTCTTAGGTTAGAAGAACTGAATTTGAATGAATTCCAGCTCTGTCACTTACTGTGTAGCTTTAAGGAAATTACCTCCTATCTCTGCTTTCTGCAATTGTCCAGTGATGAAGTTGAACTCCTCGGCCTCTAAGGTCTCCTTCAACTATGCCATTCTATGATTCTAGAGGCTCTACTGTTCTTGAGTCCTACGGTTTCTTCATGAATTCTAAGCACTTTGGAGGCAGGGACTGTGTAATGAAGTATGACTTCCCTGCAAGGACTTGCTAGTAAATGTTTAACAACCGGCTCTATTCAAATGCAAGCTACATTTTTGAGTTTAATCTGCATTATATTAACATACTTTCCACCATTTTCTTAAGTCCAAACAAGTAACAAAACAATAAATCAATTCCTGCTTTGTAGCATTTTCTGATTTCCAAGGTATAAATAGTCACACTCAATATTTGACAACCAGTTCTAAGCTGTAAGAATTGGCTCTAGCACAGCTCTACTTCCACGACTCCCTCACCCTCCCCATTCTCCTTCATGGGACTTATATAAGGATAAACTGAAGATACAGTCAAGAATTGGTACACCTTGGAAACATGTAAATCATTTCCCTGATTATTCATGTCCACAGGAGACTAAGGTGATGACTACAACATAGACCACATGAATAATGCTTTTTTTTTCCTTTCCCAAAGTATCCATATCAAGTAAGCTGCCAGAACATAGCAATTGTACCTCCACAAAATGCCTGCATCAGTGTCAATCTCTCCACCTTCCTCATTAAGACCATTGTAAGAGCTTTCTTCTTCAATGGTCATGTAGTCTCTCCCCTTTCTGATTCAGAATACACAAAGCTTACCAAATTATCTCCCCCTAAGAAATATCAGATGCATTTTACTCAAGAATATTTGGTGGTAAAAAAATTGTTATGGATATGCTTGTTTGGGACAGCTTGATGGCACAGTGGATAGAGTGCTGGCTTTGAAGTCAGAAACACCTGAGTTCAAGTCCAGTCTCAGACATTTACTACTTCTTAGCTGTGTGATCCTGGGCAAGTTACTTAACCCCAATTGTCTCAACAAAATAAAATAAAATAAAATAATTGGTGGTTCCTCATTGTCTCCAAGATAGAATGCCATCTCTTTAGTCAGCTCATTAAAAATACGTGGCTCAATTTAGTGGCTTCTATCCTCACTTCACATTATTCATTGTCAGTTGCTTATTCTTTTTTTTTTAATAGTATTTTCCAAATACATGTAAAGATACTTCTCAGCATTCATTTTTTTATAAAATTTTATGTTCCAAATGTTTTCTTTCTTCTTCCCTTACCTCCCCCATCTCCATGACAGCAAGCAATCTGATATAGGTGAAATATGTAGAATCCTTTTAAACATATTTCCATATTTGTCATATTGTGCAAGAAAAAATCAGATCAAATGGGAAAATACATGATAAAGAAAAAAACAAGCAAACAAACAAATTTCCAGTTCCTTCAGGCTCTCATTCTTGCACACCAAATTGGATGAATAGCGATTTTCCAACTTAAAGAACCAATACTTGGGTTCCTGGTAGACCCAATCAAATGAGGAGCTGAAAAATTGAGGTGCTGACCATGCTATTTGCTAAAGGTAAAAACAGAGACGGATACTGGGCAAGGGCAAAAGGACTTACTTGGCTGCTTCATGAAGGTTTCATTCTTGTCCTGACTTCTTTTAGCACTCAATTTAGACCTGGGACCTGGGTTCAAAGCCCAGTTTTGCCACATACGTACTGGGTGACCTTGGACAATTAACTGCCTCTCTACAATGAAAGGGTTAGCATCCATGATCTCTGAGGTGCCTTCCACTTCAAATCAAGGATCCCATCATGATTCACACACCAAACGAATAGATTCTGGAGAGCCATGCTTAAAACCAGCTTCTAACCCAACACTACCTTAAGGGTTCTGGACAAAGTTGCAAAATGGATTTGGCAACCTAGCCCCACAATCTGGCCTTTAATTGCGCATTAATAATGGATATTCTTATACAGTGTCATTGGATGTAACAAAATTGACTTTCTCCCAATCAGAAAGAAGTTTTCCTAGCCATTGTACTCCCAAGAAATGGAAGTTAAGGATAGCAGCTGAAACCGAGAAGATGCTAGCAGAATGCAGCTAAGCAACCATAAAGCTAATGGAAATTCTGAGCAGAGATAACAAGAGAGAAAGCAGAGATGGGAGAACCAGCACAGAGACACAAGGGAGAGGACATCCCATGAAGGGGTGATGCCCTCAACAGAGAACATCAACCAAAGCCATCTCCAGGTATGCAATCCCAAAGAAGGATTGCTCCCAGACACACATCCACTCTGTCTACAACTGGTGCTATGTAGATACTCTCCAAGAACAATAACTAATATATGCTTCTTCATGTGTGTTCCCTTGTCACAAACATTTCTCACATATGTGCCTTCCATGAAGGTTATCTAGTCCCATACATTTTCTCTAGATGTGCCTTGGTCCATTGATGGTACAGTAGAAGCGTATGATATAACTCGATAGTGACTAGCAAAAGTAAATATATAATTAAACCAAAGAATGCCCCATAACTTGGATAGCCTACCTTAGGGGTTCGCTTGTGGGAAAGCTCCAAATTCTATATCAATATAGCCTCCTCCCATCCTGATGATCTTTGGTCACATTCCCATGAATGTAATATCCCCTTAATTTTCCCTCTCAGAATCATTACCATTCTTCTTTCAGTGTTAAAAGCATGACTCATTATTATCAACATCAACATCATCACTTTGGAATCTATGAGGATCCAAAAAGGTTCAGATCAAATGTCATTTATACCAGGAAGCCCTCCGTGATCTCCTCTCCTCAAAAATCTCTCCAGAATTTTGTCTGCATCTCTTCTCTGTTTAAAATATGCATTTACAATTACATTGACTTGAATCACAAAACAATTCCCCATGACTCAGGAAAGCAAATCTGTTGTCTATTGCTTTGGAAGGAGGTGGTGGCAACAATGGCAGTAGAAACAGGGGAGCAGTTATGGAAGCGGAGGGATTAATAACAGGTCCACTAGTACAGAGACATGAAAAATTGTCTCTGATGACCCCACTCTTGAATCATCCATAGCCCATGTACCTATCATCTCCCACTAGGTCTGGCTTTTATGGGCACACAGGAGACTCACAGTAAATGATTGCTGGTTGAATGAGCGTAAAGGTGGATTTTTTGCATCTAGAAGTTTGTTTTAGGTTGTGTGAGCTCATCTAGAGCTTCTGGGATTAAAGGACCTAATAGTGAGCAGGAGCCTAATCTCCCACATAGTAGGTCTCTTTTTCTCTTTGTGGATGGAAGAACTAGTCCTTACACCTCACCCCTTATTGAATTCCTCTCCGGCTGTATCATATTACAATGATAAGAAACATCTAGCATTCATAGAGCTCTTAAATATTGGCACATTTGTTTTACATATTTTATCTGTTAATCCTCTTCACAATAACCCTGGGAAATAGGTATTTATATTATCCTTTTTCACTGATGAAGAAATATAAATAGACAGGGAAATTAAAGTAGAGTCACACAGCTAGTGTCAAGTGTCAAGAGTCAAGATTCAAAATGACTCCTCAAAGCCCAACACTATCCATCGTGGCAAACCTTTAAATCACTAAAGTTACCAAGAACACCTCCCTGATCTTCCCTGTCTGGTCACAAGATGTTAAGTACTATCTGTACTTCCTCTTGTGCCCCTTTTTATAAACTTATTACACCATACTGTGCATCGTAGTGCCTTACTTTTCTCTTGGACTATGAAGTCCATCAGGACAAGGGCCACATTGGAGATAACTTTTCTTCTTGAGCACAGAATTTTATACACAGTAAATGATGAATAGAAGGCTGTTCTTCTATCTCTCTAGGCTATGGACCCGAACTTAGAAGACCTGAATTCAAATCTAGCCTCAGATACTTATCAGCTGTGTAAGCCTAAATAAAAATCACTTGATTTCTGTCAGTTTTTTTTTTTTCATTTGGGGAAGAGTGAAAAGGGGATTATAAGAGCAACTACCTCTTAGGATCCAGGGAGGTTACATGAGTTATTTCTCAAGGGCCTTGTAAACCTGGAAGCACTATAAAGGAGCAAGCTATTATTTTGTAACTGAGCTTATTATTACTATAATACTGTTTTGTGCCAAACAGAAGCTTTGGACCAGAAGATGACTTTGCAGTCTTAGCAGATACCACACATAGTTAACATTCAAATCTTGGCATCTCAGCAGAGATCAGTCCCTTAAAATACCTGAAAATGTAATATTCAAAGACACTTAACGTTAAAGTATGTTCAATAAAACCAGTGGAGAATATACAGCCTTTCTAGACATAATCTTCATCAGACAGTGAAATTAAATTAGATTTCCTTGATAACCAGCTTCTGGGAGTCTGCTCTGGGAGAGTGCACGGCTATGTTTTCAGCTTGGAGATTAGAGGAAGAATCATTCTGTGATAAGGCCACCAGCAGAATCTCAGAGCTGGATTCTGGTCCCTTGATCACTAGGCTTTGAGCAGATGAAGCGACTAGTCAGTAAAGCAAAAGTCAAAGGCTTCCTTGGGCTGAAGCAGAATCAAGTTTAAAAAACAGTTTTGTTTCTTCCTTGATGGGTCGTACCTCAAGGGACAATGTGCCAAACTCCAGATATACTCTGGGAAGTCCTCCATGGCAAAGAGTTTGCCAGGTAACAGAAGGACCATAGATGTCAACTTTAAACAATTCAGTTCCCATCAGGGTCAGATGTTTACATACCAGCTGCAAGGCATTAAGAAAGTTAGGATTCAGAATGGGAGGACCCAGAAAAGTGCCCTGGGCCAAGCTCCTATGTTAATCAGTAATCAAGTATTTATTGCCCATTCTGGCTTTTGTGCCTACCACCAAGGCTGCCTGGTCAACCGCACTACAGACTCTCAGGAAATGATGGATAAGAGAATTAAAGAGAAAGCAGCAGCAGCATAATTAGTCACCAGAGATTCACAAAGGAGAAGGGGCTGAGTGTATAGCATCTGAATCCAAACTCAGTGCTCTCTGAGAGGCAGCCTAGGGCAGGGTTTCAGGAGCCACAAAAAAGGAGGAAGAGCCTGCCTTGTGCCAAAGGACAACTCATTTCAATTGAGTCTCAGTACCTTTAACTCACCTCCCAGGCTATTGTGGACTTCCAAAGAGTCAATGACTGAAAAGCAGTGTAGAAACTTTCAAGTAGATCCCCCCAGATTGGAGCCTTCCCAACACTAACAGGAGGAGCCATCCTAGCTCTGAACATTCAAGCACCCTTTGAACACTTCAAGCTGGAACTTGAGGCTGGTCTCCTGCCTCCAAGGTTAATGCTCTTTCTACAACCCCATACACAATTCAATGCTTCAAGCATTTGTGATTTGCTCAAGGTGAGCCCTCTCTCTTAACTGACACTGATTCCGATCCCTTCGCATCTAATTGTATGAATTTCATTAGTTGATAGAGCCAAATAAATATGTTCCATGATGGCCAACCGAGATCACTTAGTAATGCTTGGCTTCCCACAGATACACAATCTGTCACTAGGTCCAGAGGCAAAGAGCCCTCAGTCCACTATTGGGACTTTGAGCACTAAGGGCCACCACCACAAGACCAATGAGGACTGGAAGAGGATCTAGAGAAGACTATAAAATCTTATTTTAAAAGTGACTTTAGAAACCATGAAATCAATATTCTTATTTATAGATGAGAAATCAGACAAAGAAAAGAAGTGGTTTGCATCACAGTGAAGAGTTAATCACCGTATATATATATATATGTATGTATATATGGATTAATCTGCCTTAACCCTTTCCAAACCAAGGGGGTCCTGGTAAATAAAGTTCTAACTCGGTAGCTACAACTCCTCAGACCCCAAGCATTTCGTACCAAAAATATTCTTGAGACTTTGCCTTTAGCATATCCTGGTTTTCTCATGTTCCTGAGAGCCCTAATAAAAATTCTACCTTCTATAGGAAGCCTTTCCAATCCTCTTAATTCTAGTTCCTTCCTTCAGAGATTATTCCCTATTTATCATATTTATAGCTATATATGTGTGCTTGTTGTCTTCCCCATTAGATTGTGAGCTCTCTCTGGGCAGGAACTGTCTTTTCTCTCTCTTTTTTCCATCCCTTAGCAGAATGAATGATTGTCATAAGGCAGATATTAATTATTAATATACATTAATAATACACAGTAAGAAATATTTATTAACTGATTTGATGCCTCTCTGAAATCTCCTTCACTATTTTTGTCTCCAACTCCAATTACTGATTTCCTCTTCTACTTTCATCGTATCCTTAGAGATGTTACACTCCATCCTTCTCACCTCTCTCCCTCAGAACCTTAGACATAGCTCCTTGTCACTACTTATTTAATTCTCACATATTCCAATAGAACAGATAGCCAATAAGAGTGACCAGTATGATAGACTTGAATTCACACCATGTCCCTGACATTTAATACCTGAATAACTATAAAAACAACTTTATTTCTCTCTGCCGCAATCAACTTTCCAAAACATGTCTACTAAATTAAGAGAATAAACAGGTACTTGACTGGAAGCCTGCTTTTTATAAGGGAAACAATGACCATTTGTTAAGTATAGATGATGAAAATATGAGGATATCCATCTAGAGAGGAGATGGACCATGTGAATTCCTACCTCAAAAATATTATGTTGTTGTTTCTTTTCATTCATGAACTCTCTTAATATATCCCAAGTAGTGAAATATAAAGCCTTACCCCTTTGTTTTGCCTATTTTACAAAAATAAAGGTAAATGTCTCAAGAAATCCCAGTCAAATTAACTGGGTCCAATCTAAGATAAGCCTAAACTCCTATGCATATGTTCTGTCCATTGACAATGACAACAATCTGTAAACAGATCCTAACAATCTGTCCTCAAAAACGGGGGAAGGAAATTATTTTTGGAGCTCTAATGTGGCTTGTTTGAATTCTCAGAACATCTATCTACTGGGTAACTGCTGGTAAGAGTTTTTGAAGAAATTGGATCAGCCTTCTCATGCCTCTACCAAAACCTCCAAAAAATAACTTGCATTGGACATACAAGAGACAAACTGAGTCCTTTGTTCTGTCTTTTTTGTAGGTTGAATGAGTTAGCCTTCTCAAGAGTAATATCATAGTACGGTACCAAGAAGCCTGAGCCCAGAGACCAAAGGTCAAATATGAATCTGGGTTTCTGATACCAGGCAACTTTCTTTCAGTCCAGAAAATCCAGTTGACATTCATTAAATATCTAATGAGTAATGAGTTTACATTCGTTAAATATCTAATGTAAAGCCATACTTTCAGGGGCCTTCCATTCTACTAGGGAACTGAGGTGAGGGGTTAAATGAGAAATCAAAAACATGGATCCAAGAGAGAAATGCACAAAAAGAGGTCCAGGAAAACTTGAAGAGGAAAAAAGAATTAACAAGATAGGGATGGAAGAGAAAATCAAAGACTCTGGTGCTTCTAATCATCAATGATTCTGTCAGTAGCAAGTCAGAGAGTCTCAGAAGTGGACCAGACTTCAGAGACCAGTTAAGAATGAACCTAAATAAACATTCCCTACAGGACACACAACAGGAGATCATGCAGTTTCTGCTGTAAATTCTCAATGAAGGGGACTTTACTGACATTTGAGGAAGCATATTCTAGTTTGACTTAACTAGTCACAGAAAGTTTTTCCTTATTCCAGGTCAAAATTTACATTTTTGCTCCTTCTAACCTCTGCTCTTCTACCTGCCCTCTGGGACCAAGTAGACTAAGTTCATAGGATACTATGAAGAACTGGAAGGACATTGAGGTCAACCACCTCATTCATAGATGAGGATTGAGGTTCGGGTTGTTAATTGACTTCTCTAAGGTCACATAGGCATTAACTGCCAAAGATGGAATTTTGACCTAAGTTCTCTCTAAAGTTAGAGTTAGAGTTTAATCTCTCTTAAGATTCCACGGTTGCCCTCTTCTTCAATAGGTTGAATTCCTTGAAAAACTTTAATTATGAGGACGGGTACCAGACATCCAGTTATGTTCAGTCTTGTATTCTTCTCCATGCTCTGTGCTCTGGAATTCACCATGTACGAACCCTACATCTTCGTTTACTCTCTGTTCTAAATGTAAGCTCCTCCAAGGCAGGTGGAATCTTTATTTTGGTCTATATTTGTAGTATTGGTGCTAATCACAGCACCTGATACAAAATCAGTATTTAATAAATGTGTATTGATTTGCTGAAATGCTTATTTTATTTGAAGGTTTTTCAGATCTTAAGACCTTTAAATACTTACAGAAGAGGCTTCTTTTCTCTAATCCAAACAAGAGTGACTTCAAGTTTGCAAACCAGCTGAATTATGAAAGCTCTTCTAAATAGTAATGAGTAGTTCTTCTAATATAAATATGGTAGTGTAGAGAAGGGATTGGTTTATAATCAAAGCTGATGAGTATCTTTTGGAATGTGTTTACAGTATATATGAGAACTCAGACCAGGGAGCTGTCCAGCAGGCAGTTGATATTTGGAAAGTCCAGGAGTGGAATTAGTGCTGTACTATTGATTATGAGTCATCTGCACAGAGATGATAACCTTCAGGTTATCACAAGGAGGTAATGCTATATAATTAAAGAAGAAAAGAGTGTCCAGGATAGAGCTTGAGTGATACCTATATCTGCAGAACTTTATAAAAATTCAAGTGACATAGAATGACATACATATTTGTTCCTGTATCACTATTTCCTAAGACCATGCTTATGTGCACTCTTAGACCAAGAAGTCCACAATAACAGGATTGGGGTCCTAGGAATTGTAAAGTCCCAGTGCTGAGCACACAGCCTTGTACCCCATGATTGTCAAATATATGAATCAACCATGAGGGGGATCTCAGGCAATTCTGTCTCTTTTCTATTCCTTAATCTCCACTTGAACTCCAATAAAAATGTTTTTTTTTCACTTGAACTATCCTATTCCCCATTATAGAGAAATGAGACTAACTCAGTCCCAATAAGCAGGATTATAAAAGTCCAAACTGCCTTTATGCAGTCACTTCAACAGATGCAAGAATTGGCTGTGCAATGAATTCTCTGGGCCTCGAGACAGGAACTATCATAATGCATGGGACATAGGTGAAGATGGAATATCATTGTGCTGGGGTTTTATGGTCCCAGAGGGGGAATAGCAGTGCATCTGATGGAGTGCAAGCAATGGGCTGACAATCATCAGTGAAACATGATTCAGCCATTGTGAGTTGCAGGATCGAGATTACCTTGTTCTACAGAACATTGAGTTTGGCTCATCATGGGGAAAAAAAACCAACAACCAGGAGGAAAGAACAACCTTAGAGCTGTGCCAGAGGGAAACTGGGCTTAAGTTCATGAGTTTCTCAAATTAACCCCTGAAGCATACAAAAAAAATTTGGCCTGAGAGTTAGAAGATGAGCTTCTGAGGCAGCTCGTGTGTGTAGTGCTTTCAAGCTCACCAAGCCCTGCCACTGACAAGTCTCCTAGAAAAGTCTCACACAAAGATGATTACTTCCCTACATATTGGCAGAGGAAGCAATTGAAGCGTTGGAAGGCTGACCTGAATGAGAATTTAGAGATCAACTTGTCTAAAGCCCATAATTTTCAAAATAGGGAAACTGAGACTTAGTCTGGAGGAAGGACTTCCTTGGGTCATTTAGCAGTGGATCCAGGAAGAAAACCTGGGCCTCCTGACTCTAAGAACACGGTCCCTGCCACTACCCCCCTCTGCTTCTTATTGAGGTTTAAGTCCAACTAGCTGGGCTTTTATCCCAGAAATCTCCTGCCATGTGCAAAATGGAGAGAGAACACTTGCTACTTAGTTCCTCATTGAAGTATTACTTAGTTGAGCATGTTTTTAGCTCAGCTCTGTACACAATTTCCTCCTCAGAGGCTGTAGGGTCTCTGGCAGACAGCCTAGTGCAATGGATGGAGTGATGGGCCCAGAGCTTGCATCCTAATTGTGCCATCCAAATACCTGGACCCCCTGGCACAAGATGCTTCACCTCCGTGGGTGTCCACTTCATTATCTATAAGAATGAATGGCTTGTCCCAGATCATCTCTAAGATCTCTTCTGACTCCACATCTCTGCTCCTTGGTCTAGTGAAGAAGACTGATAATTCGGTTCCCATCTTGGACTGGGCTTCCCATAGCTGGAGGACCAAGATGAAGCAGATAAGGTTCAGTTTCTTCATCTGCAAATGGGGGAAGCCCAGAGCATTTTCCACCAATGTCTTCTGATGAGGTTTAAAAAGGATAATGGATGTAAAGTGCTTTACAAACCTCCAAGTGCTACATAAATGTCAGCCATTATTAAAGAAATCAATCAGTCCTGCAGTCGTTGTCCCTACTCTGTAATCACTGACATTTAAAAAGCTCCAAAGTCTTTGCAAAGACCTCTCTCTCTCTCTCTCTCTCTCTCTCTCTCTCTCTCTCTCTCTCTCTCTCTCTGACCCTCACCCCTGGAATGGGGGAGTAGGAGCAGTGTCCCCACTTTGCAGAAAATTGTAGGAAATCCCACAGAGGTGAATTTCCCTACAAAGGTGCCCAACCATGAGCAAACTGAGCCAAGTCTCCAGCCAGGAACTCTTCCCTTGCAGGGTTGGGAACTTCCCACTGCCGCCAGGGCTTACTGCTAATGTGTAAACACTTTCAACTAAGTGAGCAATACAATTCCCTTCCCCTCCATCAACATTTCCAGTTGTTTGGTCAAACAGCCCATCCATGTGACTTGCCTAAAGTGCTCTTGCCTCCTAATGAAAGGCTAAAACAGAGCCTGCTGGCAAGGTCCTCCCTTTGAAAGGAACAATATCCTTTTATTACAGGCCCTCCAGGGCCTTGGATTAATCCCAACAGCATGGTACCTAATAGAAAATTCTTAAATGCTGGTCACTCCTACTCTAGTCAATTCAATTTAGTTCAATATGCATTAACTAAGCACTTCTTTCACATAACTGACCTTGTGAATGGTACAAATAACCAGTAAGACACTGGAGCTTACAACTGAAAAGGCATATGGGAGAGAGAGAAGGAGCACCAGAAGGAGCTAGCTTCAGAGCTGATCTGGGAGTCCACAAGGTGTGAATTCATACGTTCACCATTGTGACTCTGGAAAAGTCACTGAATGGTCCTCTCGGTCTGTGAGGTAGCCTTCTAATGCATGCTATAGAGTAAGAGTCTATCAGCTTTAAAAAGATAGAGAGCTCACTCACTACAACAATGGAGCCTCAGGTCCAGTCAATGGGACCATCCTTGGGGGCATCGAGTCAACTGCAAAAGACTGGAGAGATATATGTTTAGAAAAATATCTGATGATTCCCAAAGGGCTATCAAACTGTGCATACCTTTGATCAAGCAGTGTTTCTACTGGGCTTCAATCTCAAAGAGATCATCAAGATAGGAAAGGGACCCACATGTGCAAGAATGTTTGTGGCAGCCCTTTTTGTTGTGGCTAGAAACTGGAAGCTGAATGGATGCCCATCAATTGGAGAGTGGCTGAATAAATTATGGTATATGCATGTCATGGAATATTGTTGTTCTGTAAGAAATGACTAGCAGGACGATTTCAGAGAGACTTGGAGATATTTACATGAACTGACGTTAAGTGAAATGAGCAGAACTAAGAGAACATTGTACACAGCAATAACAATATTATGCAGTGATCAATTCTGAAGGGCATGATTCTTTTTAACAGAGAGATGATTCAAGCCATTTCCCATGAACTTGTAATGGAGAGAGCCATCTGCCTCCAGACAGAGGGCTTTGGGGACTGAATGTGGTTCACATAATAGTAGTTTCACCTTTTTTTGTTGCTGTTTCCTTGCTTTTGTTTTCTTTCTTACTATTTTCTTTTTATCTGATTTTTCTTGTGCAGCGTGATAATTGTGGAAATACGTACAGAAGAATTGCACATGATTAACATATATTGGATTACTTGTCTAGGAAAGGGGATGAGAGGAAGGGAAGAAGAAAAATTTGGAATACAAGGTTTTGCAAGAGTGAATGTTGAAAACTATCTTTGCCTATATTTTGAAAATAAAAAGCTAGTTTTTTAAAAAAGGAAAAGATCTGAGGGCTTTAAAGCATTTCTTAAGTGCCTTCAATTTGTCAGGCACTGTACTAAGCGGGGCAGATGTATTATTATTTTTTTTTAAATCCACTGCCTGCTCTCCAAGAGCTCACCCCTAAATATGGGAGACAATGGATAAATAACTAGTTACAAACATTATATATGTAGGTGGAAGCCTCCCTCAGAGCAGAGAGTGCTAGCACCTGGAGGGGACATAAAGGCCTTCCTGTAAAAGATGGAGTTAGAGCTAAATTTTGAAGGAAGACACAAAAACTGAGGCAGAGATGAACTGGGGCACAACCAGTATAAAGATACAGGGATGGGAGATGGAGTGTATTGTATGAGAAACAGCAAAGAGGTGAGCATAGTGAAAGAGAAGAATGTGTAGAGAGGAAGAAGAGGGAATAGGTTTCCTTGCCAGAGGAATTCTAGTTTGGCCTAGAGATAATAGGGAGCCATGAGATTTAGGAGTGCTGGAAGAACCATGAACTCTAAAAAGTCGCATGGGCCACTGTGTGGATGATGGATTGGTAAGGAGCTAACCTTGAGGAAGGGGAAGATATAAGAGAGACAGTGCAATGAATCAGTACTGTTTTATGGCAACCAAGAGAAAGAGATGTTCACATGAGATTGCACTAGGACCCAGAAGGAGAAAAGTGACAGTCCTACTGTGTGTCCTCCCAGGGAGACCCTGGGTAGATTACATATTCACCTAAGAGGAAGATAGTGTGGGTCATCCCAGGGAGGTCCCCTGTGAAGCATGTATTGTACCCAGAAGGAGAAAAGTGTTGGTCCTACTCTGTGTCATCCAGGTGTGATCTCGGGTGGAGGGACATTCAGAGCATCTTAGGGAAGTTAGAACTAAATGGAGCTGTCCTTGCAGAGCTCACCTCCGCTGCTTCCAAGCCTGAAACACTGAGGATACTAAAGCCAGACAAGACTAAGGAGATAGTGTTATTTTTAGACAAATGCAGGATAAATGGGAAAAGGGTTCTTGCTGACAGTTTGTGGGGTTTTCTGGCTGCAATGTCTGCCAGAGATTATTAAGTACCTATTGATAGCACCGATATTTAAACCTAACACAGAGAGCGTATGTAAGACACTTAAAGGCTTTCAGTCGCCAGCTTTTATATTTTTGAAAGAACTTAGAATAGCTAAGAAAGTATTTAAGGAAGGAAAAGCTTTTGTATTACACTGTTCTGGGAATCCTACATCATCACATATACCCCCCCACACACACCTACAAAGGTCCCCTTCCACTCAAATGTAGTTCTCTGTGTATACCCAGTCTATCCACCAGGGCCATCTTCCAATGTCTGGTGATGGTGTGTTGGGGTGACTCTGGGTGCTCAGCCTATTGCTGCTATAGGAACACAAACTCTGGTCAGTCTTAGGAGCTGACCAGTATCCCAGTCTGACCCAGCAGTGCTGACTGTTCACAAAAAGTGAGAACTAGAACTGGCTTGGATCTGTGTGACCTTGAGGGGGACACATCTCATAATCAATGAGAGGGTTGAACTACTCAGGTTGAGTTCCCTGCCTCCTATCATTTATGTGCACTGGCCACCAGCCCCAAATTCAGGAGCTTTCCCACTTTGGATTGGGAGGGTAATCTAGCCATCATTCCCTGGACCTAGCTGAAGGTTGGAAGATAGGTAAAGAAAATATAGTTTCCCCTCCCCTTAGCAGACTCCGGGACAACTTTCACCTCTGCCTTGACTAGAAAGTTGGGACTTGCCTGTCAAGTTCATCACCCCTCCTTTCTATCTCTTGCTCACAGAATGATAATTAAATCAATGTTATCATTGACACTACAAAGAGCTGTGACATTCTACTCCCCAGTGGTTAAACCAGAATCAAAATGGTCCTGAGTCCTATACTTCTCAGGCAAAAGGATTCTTATCTATTCCCCCCTCTCTTCCCAAGCCCTAAAAGTTGTCACTGACCCAAAGAGGGATGACAAGGAGGTTCTTATTGCATGCAAAAGATTGTGACCTGTATAAAAAAAAAAAAGGTGAATAAAGGATCCGATGAAGGCGATGTGTGAGCCATTCTTCAGTTAACAGGGAGGAATAATGGATCAATGCCCTGGGAACTCTCTGGGCACCCACAGAATGCTGAGGGAGATCTCCAAAGACCTCCAGTACACTGAATGCATCTTCTGGGGAAGATCTCTGGAAGAACATGGACCAGAATCACACAGAAGGGCAGGAAAAGATGCTCTGTAACATGAAGGGAAGGAGGAGTTCCAACAGCAGCCCTCCTACGTCCACAGCAACACTGCTGTCTACTAACTCATTTAATCCTCAGGACAACCTGAGCAAGAAATCAACACTCACAAAGTATCCCTATATGCTAAGTACTTTTTACAAATACTCTTATTTGATCCTCACAATTCTGTGAAATAGGTGTTATTATTAGCCTCCTGTTACAATGGGGGAAACTGAGGCAGAGATTAAGTGATATGTCCAGGCCAGATTTGAACCCCTGGTCTTCCTGAATGTGATCTAGGGCTCTATCCATTGTACCACCAAACCGCTTCTTAGAGGACCAGATATGTTAATCTCTTTTTTACAAAAACAGAAATCAGGACTTTGAGATATCAAATGGTTTGCTTCGAGACCTGTAGCTAGATATCCAGATTCCCATTCCACTTCTCCCCCTATATAAGGAGTTCCCCATCACTGAAGGTGTTCCAACAAGGGCTGGATGCTCACTTGCTGAGATGCTGTCCTGGGGACCTGTGAGCTACTCTTCCTGTCTAAAATCTAGAGATTATTTTGCATAAATCTATCAGCATTTTCTTCTTTCTTGGAGTTGTCAAAAGAATCTATCCACAGTGAGTTTGGGCAAGGACAAAGGAGGGAGCATGCATTCATAGAAGGCACACCATGGCACTTACCCACCTAAAAGCTGGGAGGGATGGTTCATGGGAAAAATCCTCATCCAATCAACAGCTCCAGGTGTAGCCTCAAACAAACTCACTACCTTGGAGAGGTGCCTCTCAGGCAGGTCCCAAGCAATCAAGCCAAGAGCTGGTGGCTAGGAGGAGCAATGCCCTTGCCCTGAAGGTTGGGGAGACAGCAGGGCTCAGAAACTGTCAGGGGGTTGAGAGAAGGGCACTGCAAAAAGGAGGTCTCTCTTCCTTCCAAATCCCTCCTTCTAGGCCCAAACTGATTAGCAGAGAGGCTCAAGGAAATTAATTGTCAAGTGAGACAAAAGGGAGATGCTAACGGGATTAAGGCCTCCGACCAAGGCTCAACAGCCTTGATGGATTATATCTGAATGCAGCCCTTAGATCTGGCTCTTGGCCAGGGTGGGAGTCCTGCCTGCTAAAAGCCTCATGAAGAGTTGCTGAACTATGTAGAAATGAAGAAGGAGCAAGTTCTCATAGGGAAAAAAACACTACCCCAAACCCAACCAACCTGCCCATGAAAGCAGCAGAACTGGCCAAAGCATACCCACCCCCACTGGCAGGGGGAGAGCTGATGCCATTTGTGCCAGGTCTTGTGTTTTACAAAGTGCTTTGCAGACATACTTTCATTCTAACTCTGGCAAGTAGGCACTATGGGCACTATTGTGCCCATTATACAGAGGAGAAAAAAATAAGTTCTGAGAGGGTGATATTTACTACCAAATGGGTCCCTGAGATCACAGATGTCCCCACCTCTGCACCCTGGTTCCCCTATATATACTTTGCAAGCTCTGCCCCATCATGCCGAAGGTTGTCTCTAGTTATGTTAACCTTCCTAGGGCAACAGCAGAACATCCCCTGGCCTGTCCACCTGTTCTGCTCTTGCCCTACTGGCCTATGAGACCAGCTAACCTTCTTCCCTGATTTTGTACCTCTCTCTGATGGCTCTTTCACATAGACACCTCCTCAATGGTCTGCTGCCTACCCCTAGTTCAGTGCATCCAGGCCTAGATGGAGGAGGTTTGAAGCTGAAAGGAAGCCCTTGGGCTTAAACAGTCTAATTTTGAAGCATTTGCAGTTGATGGCTCACAGTGGAAAACATCATATGGCTTACCATGAGAGACACTGACCCCTAATCCCCACTAGTCACAGAGCTGCCCATCTGGGTACCAGGATACAAAGGAAAAGCCAGCTCCAGAATAGAATCTTTTTCTCAGGGTCTTTGATGGCTATTTCAAAATGATCATAGCACAGAGCCCTCCAGTCTGGCTCCTGTTCAAATATCAGAATGATGTCTATGCTTGGGGAAGTAAGTCCAGCTGCTAAACTCGTGTTTTCCTTGGAGTTTATTCTTTTATAGAAAGAAATGAAGGAGTTAAACAGTTCTACAAGTAATGTGCACCTGGCAGTGTTACTTTATCTCACTAGTGAGGTCCTTCAGGATGTCCTAGCTTCTTGAAAGCACTGATCACCCTTCCTAAAACCTGCCAACCTCTAGTAACTCTACATGAGAAATGCTGCCTAACACCCCATTGCAAAACACCACTGACCCTTTGTACCTTGCAAGTACCCATCTGATCAAGTTGAGAGTTCCTTCAAATCATAGAGGCTCCCCACCATGGCTGTCCATACTAGGTCACACTTGTCCATAACCTCCCAAGAGTTCTCTAAATAACAGAGTTGCTAATCCCAAACATCTTACAAGTTTTCCTCACTTTGGTTTTGGATCTGCCCATCTGCCCATTCTCCCACTGGAGCAGCTAGATGGTTCCGTGGATAGAGCAGAGATCTGCAATCAGAAAGACTTAAATTCAAATTGGGCAAGGTAAGCCACTTAACCTTTGTTTGCCTTAATTTCTAGGAGAAGAACATGACAAGCTACTCTTGTATGTTTGCCAAGGAAACTTCATAGACCATGTG
>JAJPUD010025577.1:0-17410 GCA_023553655.1 Myrmecobius fasciatus | reverse complement strand
ATTTAAAACCATCAGCTAGCATCATATGTAATGGTGAAAAACTGGAATCATTCTCAATAAGATCAGGGGTGAAACAAGGTTGCCCACTATCACCATTACTATTCAGTATTTTATTAGAAATGCTAGCTTTGGTAATAAGACAAGAAAAAGAGATTAAAGGAATTAGAGTAGGTCATGAGGAAACCAAATTATCACTCTTTGCAGATGATATGATGGTCTAGTTAGAGAACCCTAGAGAATCAACTAAAAAACTATTAGAATTAATCCACAGCTTTAGCAATGTTTCAGGATACAGAATAAAGTCACATAAATCATCAGCATTTTTATACATACAAACAAAAAGCAACAGCAAGAGATACAAAGAGAAATTCCATTCAAAATAACTATCGATAGTATAAAATGTTTGGGAATATATCTGCCAAGGGAAAGTAGGATCTATATGAGCAAAAACTACAAAACACTCTCCACACAAATAAAGTCAAATCTAAACAATTGGAAAAACATCAAGTGCTCTTGGATAGGTCGAGCGAATATAATAAACATGGCAATACTACCTAAACTAATCTACTTATTTAGTGCTATACCAATCAAACTCCCAAGAAATTATTTAACTGACCTAGAAAAAATAACAACAAAATTCATCTGGGAAAACAAAAGGTCAAGAATTTCAAGGGAAATAATGAAAAAAAAAATGCAAATGTGTGTGGCCTTGCTGTACCAGATCTAAGACTATATTATAAAGCAGTGGTCACCAAAACCATTTGGTACTGGATAAGAAATAGAGTAGTGGATCAGTGGAATAGGTTAGGTTCACAGGACAAAATACTCAATGACAATAGTAATCTAGTGTTTGATAAACCCAAAGACCCCAGTTTTTGGGATAAAAAAACTCACTATTTGACAAAACCTGCTGGGATAATTGGAAACTAGTATGGAAGAAATTAGGCATTGACCCACACCTAACACCATATACCAAGAAAAGGTCAAAATGGATTCATGATCTAGGCATAAAGAATGATATTATAAACAAATTAGAACAATGTAGGATGGTTTACCTCTCAGACCTGTAGAGGGGGAAGGAATTTGTGACCAAAGAAGAACTATAGATCATCATTAATCATAAAATAGATAAGTTTGATTATATCAAGTTAAAAAGTTTTTATACAAACAAAATGAATGCAGACAAGATTAGAAGGGTAGCAGTAAACTGGGAAAATATTTTTACATTCAAAGGTTCTGATAAAAGCCTCATTTCTAAAATTTATAGAGAATTGACTCAAATATATGAGAATTCACGCCATTCTCCAATTGATAAATGGTCAAAAGATATTAACAATTTCCAGACAAAGAAATTGAAACTATTTATAGTCACATGAAAAGGTGCTCCAAATCACTATTGATCAGAGAAATGCAAATTAAGACAACTCTGAGATACCACTACACACTTGTCAGATTGGCTAAAATGACAGGAAATGATAATGATAACTGTTGGAGGGCATGTGGGAAAACTGGGCCACTGATACATTGTTGGTGGAACTGTGAACGGATCCAACCATTCTGGAGAGCAATTTGCAACTATGTTCACAAAGTTATCAAACTGTGCATACCATTTGACCAGCAGTGTTTCTACTGTGCCTATATCCCAAAGAGATTTTAAAGGAGGGAAAGGGCCCCACATATGTAAAAATGTTTGTGGCAGCCCTTTTTGTAGTGGAAAGAAACTGGAAATTGAAAGGATGCCCATCAATTGAAGAATAGCTGAATAAATTATGGTATATGAATGTTATGTAATATTATTGTTCTGTAAGAAATAACCAGCAGGATATTTTAGAGAGGCCTGGAGAGACTTGCATGAACTGATGTTGAGTGAAATCAGCAGAACCAGGAGAACATTATACACAGCAATAGGAGTATATGATGATCAATTCTGTTGAACATGGTTCTCGTCATCAATGATGTGATTCAAAATAATTCCTATTGTTCAGCGATGAAGATAGTCATATACATCCAGAGAGAGGCCTGTGGGAACTGAGTGTGGACCACAACACAGCCTTTTAACGCTTTCTGTGAATATTTCCATGTATTTTGTTTTCCTTCTTAGTTTTTTTTTTTATTTTCTTTCTAGGTCTGATGTTTCTTGTGCAGTATGATAACTGTATACATATGTATACCTATATTGGATTTGTCATATAATTTATCCTATTTAGCATGTATTAGATTACTTGTCATCTAGGGGTGGGGGTGGGTAGGAGGGGAAAAGTTGGGAAAAAAAAGTTTTTTTTTTTTTTTTTTTTTTGCAAAGGTAAATGTAGAAAAATCACTCATATGTTTTGTAAATAAAAAGCTTTCAATAAAAAAAAGAAACAAAAAAAAGATGATGATTTTAGAAAGGCCCAAGGAGAAACATAATATAAAAAGAAAGCATATACCTTCATAGAAAGGATATAAACCCAGAGTAGGGGTAGTGAAAAAAGACACAATAAATGGATCAGGATATAGGGAAAAACAAGTTACATGATTGGTAAAAGAACATTTCCCTTAAAGATAGGGGATTTCTTGTTGACAGTTTTTCTTATCTGGATAGTAGAGAAAACAATGAAAGAAAGTAATACTTTGGGCTTAATGCTGGTCAAGAAAAATGGAGTTTCTGAAGTACAAATTATAGAAATCTTGGGAGAAAGTGGCAGTAGAGTTTTATTTAATTTAATTATTATTATTTTTTTGCTGAAGTTATTGGGGTTAAGTGACTTGTCTAGGATCACATAGTTAGGAATTGTTAACTGTCTGAGGCCAGATTTGAACTCAGGTCCTCCTGACTTCAGGACTGCTGCTCTTATCACTGTACCAACTAGCTGCCCAGAAGTGGGATTTAAAGTTTGTATTAGCCAAGGGAGAATATATGGATAATGGTGGAACATTAACTTTAGGAAAATCTATTTTCATGGAGTGCAGAGAAGAACTTGTTAACCTAGAGAGAATAGGATTTCAAAAGGAGAAAATCAATCAGATGACCTGCAGTTTCATTTTCAACAAGAAAAATGAAGTAAAATAAAAGATAATTTTGAGGATCAAAAGGAAGATAATTAAAGAAATGAATATAGTTGCATAAAATATTCATTATTTGTTCATGTTATTAGAACAATATAATAAATGAATGGGAATAATGACAATCAAAGTGAAATAATGTGGCAAATAAGTTTGCTATATTTGGAGTCAGAAATATTTGAGATCAAATTCTGCTTTAGACAATTACTAGCTGTGTGACTCTAAGCACACCACTTAGCTTCTCTCAACTTCAGTTTGCTCATTTATCAAAAAGAAATAATGATAAAACTGTCTCACAGAGTAATTGTGAGGGTTAAATAAGATAATACATTTATTTTGCAAACTTTAAAGTGCTAGTTCACTGCATCATCATCTTCTTCTTAATACGAAGATAAATATATCATAATGGAACAAATCTGTAGGAATTATATTTTAAAAACTCAATCTAAAGATTGAACTAAGGGTTGCAAAACAAAAATTTAAGTATCTCTAAAATGGTGTTTCAAAATATATTTTTGGATGAAGAAAAAAGTCTAGAACCATTACTTAGGTTATATAGTCATAATCAACAAGCAATTATCAAGTTCTAATTATGAGTTAAGCTTTTGGCCAAAAAACAGAAAGCAAAAGTGACACTGTTCTAATCTTAAAATGTTTATATACTATGAGGAAAGACAACATGCATTTACATAGATATATGGTATTGAGATGTAGCTCTTCCCACATCATCCCTTACAAACATTAAGTCAATTGATTAATAGAATATAGTCTGGATATAGTGTTAATATTTTAGCACAATATTCCATTCTGTGATCTCTTCTGGAATTGAGTAAAGTATCACTTGATAGATTAAACAAACAAAATCGATAAACAAGCAAATTAGAAATGCCCTTAGAGGCCTTGAATACCTAATCCTAGAAATCATTCAGGAACTTAAATATGGGGGAAGACAGAGTGAAAGTTGAGTGCTCTCTGTGGAGTTCTCACTTCTTCATATCAGGCATGGAGTTTTGATGGTTCTACTTGACCATTAGACATGACATTTTATGGCTTTTTTCTCCTCTTGATTCTATCAGAAACACTTTCACAAGTCATAAAGGGATCATGGAGTATTGTTCTTGATTCATCAAAATCTCATCATTTGTGACATATATCCAATGAATATATAAACTAAGGAATTACATAGGCATATTTCACTCTCTCTCTATATATATATATATATCTACATCTCTCTCTCTCTCTCTCTCTCTCTCTCTCTCTCTCTCTCTCTCTCTTTCTCTCTCTCTCTCTCTATCTACCTATCAATGTAAAATCAGCATCTGGTCCACTGCAGAGTACTCAGATTTTTTTACCCAGGGTAGTGCACATTGGGCAGCAGACGACATCTCTTAATGTGGAAGAAACTAGGGAGCTTACTTTCAGGAGAATCATAATGACATATAAGGTTATTTATTTGGAGAGACTATGGATTATGAGTGGAAATTCTATAGCTGATTTTAAATGACAAGCCCTGAGCTAGGGAAGAAAACATTTTGATTGTCTTAAGTAGCCAGGATTGTCAGTGTGATCAAAAGGGCTCTGTTTAGCTTGGGTCTTCTGTCCACCACACTATCTTTGTCCATGCTGGTGGTGGGTAGTATCAGGTGAGAGCATATTATGTGAAAAAGCAGTAGGTATTTCTCCTTTGAAACCACATAGTATTAAGAAACAAAGTCTCCTTGGCTTCTTTATTCATTCTTTTTCATCCTCTGTAGAAAGAATACAGTTTCTCACCACGGGAGAATAAGACACAGGAATCCTGAAGTTACTATTCAGCCTTTCATCAATGCCTTCAGTAATAAAAGGAGATCTTTGGGAATGATATTATTGAATCCACTTCAGTAGAATAACACATCTGACACTGATATTCCCATCTGCCATGAATTTGGTAGGATCAGTGTTATGTAAGTACTTAGCTAAATTTTGAGCCTTCCCTCCAAGAAACTAACATGCTATAGCCTGAAGGAAATGCTTATATTTTTGCTCTTGTGAGAAAGTAATTTATAAGCCTAATTCCCATAACCCCATGCTCCTCAAACACCAAATATTATGGGTAGAGGAGATTATGTACCTAACCTGTTAGGGGAAAATATTTTTTGTATTTTTTGCTATGTCTTTGAAGTAAATATATCTGTAAAAATCCAGTTAATGTTAAGTGATTCAATGGAATTGTAGTGCTAATAACTATGCCATGAGCAAATGGAAGGGATCTGGTTGTTCTATTCAGTAATAGAAGATGAGAGATACACATTCCTTAGAGAAGCTTAAAACCCTAAAAAAAAAAAGAATGTTACTTGCCTGACTGTAAGAGAGTAGGTCCAAGATATGTACACTACAGATACAAGTTAATTTTAGGGAAAAGGAATAACAACTGGAATAACCAGGAAAGAACTCATATAAAAGGTAGTACTTGAACTGTAATGAAAGGAAACAGATATTCTAAGAAGTAGAAGTTAGGAAACTTAGAATAATAATTGAAACATACAAAGTAGAGTTATTTAACTTCCCATTATTGTACCATTATATAGAAATTTTTCTCAGTAAAGGAAAATGATTTTAAAAATAGAAAGCATTAGGTGTTCAAATAAAATAAGAGTGATCTTAGACTCACACAGTTAAAACTGTCTTTCTCTTTTTCAGTTAAGGAAAGAGAGACCCAGAGGAGTGAAATATTTTTTTCAAACATGGGTAAGGGAGAAATCAAGGATTCAAATTCAGGATTGATGCCACTGATTACATCCTTACAAATTCAGTACTCTTTCCTAATGTACTACATGTGATTAACATATGCTGTCTTGAAATAATTTTTTATTTATTAAATAGTAAAGAAATGTAAATTGTTATTATTTCTAGTAAATTCCAAATAACTAATGCAGTGATACCTAAATAAACTTGTAACCTATGCTTTCATATCTAATATCCAATTAAATATAAATTGATAATTTCTTAACCATAGTACAGTGAGGTTCATGTCTCTTCTGAAAACACCATGTGAGAGATAATTTGTATAAAAGAATCAGCAAAATGATTGCATATATGTATAACCTATATCAAATTTTTTGCTGTCTCAAAGAGAGGGGAAAGGATGGACACAAAGAAGGGAAAGAATTTGGAACTCAAAATTTAAACAAAGTATATTAATTTCTTACATTTAACTGGAAAAAAAATGAAAAAGAAATAGAACAAATGAAACACATGGTCTATTAAATCAAAGGAATCTGCTGGCATGCATGCAATGTCATTATTTCCACATGCAAATCTGCATGCAAATACCAACAGTTTAGAAGGCTGAAACAGAATTAAATCAAAACACCTTGTATTCTTTGCTAGCAGGAGAGAAATATTGTTAGATACATACATTCTTTTTAAAAATTGTGACCACAGGTGTTAGTGTCTAGCAGTAACTTTGCTCCATCAGCACATAGCTGTTGTCACTAGGCAACAAATAGATGTTATTCACAGCTGGATCACAAATCAAATCCTTAAATTTATAACACTAAGTGCAATAGTATACTATACCACAGAACAATACAATAAAATACAGCAAATAGGTATCAAGCAGCTACTTTGTTCAGAGAATTTCACTAAGTGATGAAGAACTTAATATGTTCAGGACAATGATACACACAAATGCAAAATAATATATTGGACAATAGTACACGAGAAGTGCATTCAAATTTTACAAAACAGAGCTAGATAAAGTCAGAAACAGTTATTGTAGCTTTTAAGTAGGGTGTCTGGGAGGAATCAGAAGATCAGGTATATAGATCCTCTCTGATAAACTTTGAGGCAGTCATGAATGGCTTGTGACTTTTTCCTTGAAGGAAATCCTATCCTGCATCAATAATATCACAAGTCCATCAGTGTAATTGAATGTGAGTAAGCCATGTTTAGTCAAGAACTTAATTCCTTTTGGGAAATGAAATGGAAGGATGTAAGTGATTGGATACTACAGGCTATGTCACTTTTTACATAATTGTTTGAATGGATTAAGAGATATGGCAAATCCCAGCAAGACATGTCTTTGTAAAGGAAATTGATGGCTATGGAAAGTACAGTGATAAATTTTAAGAAACCTCTCATTAGTTATTAAGCCTTTTATTTAAGGCTATATAATTTGTAAAAGAAGCACACCCCATCAACTTCATATTTTTTTACTATGTAGAGAAGACCATTTTCATGGATGTGCCATGCACATACACACATGCATGTACACACACATGAAACAAAAATTATTTTCTTTTCTCTCAAAACTGTTTTAATTGCTACTGTATAGGCGAATGACAAAAAATAGATAGATATAGATATAGATATACATAGATATAGATACACTTTCAGTCAATAAGGAAACTTTATCCCCCCCCCAAAAAAAAGATCATTGAATGTAGAGGTGAAAAAAATATTGATATTGTTTTTTCTCCTTTCATTACCCCTAATATCCAATTAGTCACCAAGTTCAATCGATCTTCCTTTGCAATGTGTCTCAGATCCATCTCTTATTTTCAAGTTCCAATAACTTGGAAGTTAGTAAAGACTTTCTTCAGGACATATTTTGACTAAATAATCTTTGTGTCTCTTCCATATGGACCTTTTAATTCTATCCTTCATACCAGTGACAGTCTAGTACTTCCTGATTTTGCTGTATGCTAGTGATGTGACTAATAAGTCATTTATATGTATTCTCAGAACCTCAGTATCTTTATCACTAAGGAAAAAGTAAGAGTGCACCATTCTTCCATTGATCAGTTCAAGTAAACAGGTTCAGATAAAATTGGCCATGTTATTCCATTCCCATCCTATGTGCTCTAGAGAAAAACATTTAGTCATCTGTTTATCAATACAAAGTACTTCAAAATGTGACTACCCTACCTTCCAAGTATAAGATTGTTGCACATTAGTCTTCATATGGTCTCTCAGTCAATTTGGCCTTATTTTTTCTGTCTGTGGCACTTCATTTTCTCCTTCCCTTAGGTTATTCCTATATCTTTATTGATATACCCAGAATCTTTGAATTTCTAAGATCCTTGAAAGGTGTCACCTTCTATAGAAGATCTATCCTCACTTTCTCTGTTATACTTCCTTCCCCATTGGAATTTTCTTTGCACATATTTCATATTTACTTGCTGCTATTGATGTTGATAACTTCCCTCCCCTTCCAGCATAAACAACAACAAAACAAACAAAACATTTTCTTCACTGTAGATACTATTTTTTCTTACTCATTCTTTTTTTAAATTTCCTTTCTTTTTTTCCTTTTCTCTTCTATCCTTCCCTGATGTTTCCTTCTTTTTTTCTCCTTTCAGTTTTTCTTCTTCTTCCTCTTTTTTATTCTGTATGGATCCACAGAATTCTACACTAATGCCATAGAGATGAAGGAAATAATGAAGGAATGAAGCATTTATCAAGTACTTATCATAAGGAAAACACTAAGGAAAGTACTGAGTGTACAAATGGAAAAGTAAGATATTCCCTCATCTCATAATTAATGGAGACATCAACACGAAGTGTTTTAGCTGCAAATACATTGGAAAAAAAATTCCTAGGGTTTAGGAATGCAGCATATGTTAATTCTTCTTCTTTAATGTCATCATCATTACTAAAAGAAAGCAAATTTCTGAAGTTGAGCCATTTAAGAGTACCAAGGACTTTTGTGGTAAAAACTGTCTTTGGAGGTCTTGCCAGGCTGTATCTCCATAAGCAATGCTTCCCCAAACAATTGCTGAGAGCTTTGTTTTTGAAGTATTGCTATTCCCAAAGCTCTAATTTTCAGATTCCTGGGTTGTTTCCATGAAGATCTGAAGGGAATTAGTAGTCAAAGTGATTAAAGAAAACTGACTCACCCATTATTCCTTTGCAGTATCTCTTTGCTTCACCTAGACTGATTTGATTGTCTTCTTGATGATTACAAGATTATAACAATAATATGTAAAGTAGTCCTCAAAGCCAAGTACAATTTGGTGAGGATGTAGTATGCTGGAAAAGTTCATAATTGCATAGTGATCAAGAAATTGACATAAAAATTTAATAACTGAACCACTTCAATTTTAAAAGTCTCATGATCAATGAAAAAATTAAAAAGGTTTTCTATTTAAATAGTAAGATTATATGCAATTTTTCTTTAGAAAGACAAATGAAGGAGTTGACAAACATGGTTTCAATATGCACCCAAAGAAGAGAAAAAAATTTAATTGGATTCTCATCTGGCAGTATTCATAATGAGCATAATCACAAAGATAGCAATAGTAAAACTGCACAAGGGTTTTATACTATTACTTCTTACAGAGCTTTGAAATTTAAAGAAACTCAACATCAAAACATAATATCTTCAAAATCAAGTCAATGCAATCTTTCATTTTCTAAGACTTTAATGTGAACAAGAAAAGAGTTATGGTTGTGGAAAAATATTTTGGAAAATGAGCAGAAGTTAAAATAATCCAAAAATCCAAGATTATTTAAAGTCCAGTGCCATTGTATATTTCATACTTTCTTCAATAAGAGTTAGAAGGCACTAAAAAGGAGTAGCATGGGATATCTCTCTCTTCTGTCTGTCTGTCTCTCTCATACACATAGACAAAAACACACATAAATTCACACAAACACACACACACAAAATTGAAAATCAATTGACAGGAAATACTTTGCTTAGAGGTGTAGCAATGGCATCAGAAGCAGTAGTCGGGATTCACTTAAACATTTGTGCATTTCTTACAAAATTAAAAAAATATTAAAATAAAATAAAGACTAATATGAGACTGTTGCAATTTATTCAATTTTATTTTTTCAAATTATACCCAGATGCTAAGAATTAAGAAATCAATAAAGGGAAAGACAGATAGAAACTTCTGTTTTCAATATTTCCTACAAAAATTATAAAGGATCAAATAATATAAATATCATCACAAGTAGAATACCAAATATGTCAGAACTAAACTAGTCAACAACTTGGATATAGCTGCGAAAAAGAAAATAATGATGATGATTAACAAGGATAAATGAAAATCATTAATGTTAAATATTTAAAAACCAATTTCAAAACAGTTTAGTATGGAAATTTAGTAAACTGCAAGATTCATCCTTGAATAATTAAATGTGGTAACTGAAGAAAATAATATAATGTTAATCTTAGTTTAACTAAGGAAATAATTTTGGAAAGAATAAACTGGTAATCCTGGTATAATCAGCTCTAGATAGACAACATCTAGAGTATTAAGTTCAGGTATGGTATAATACTTTAAAAAAATAAAAAAAAATATTTTTCTCTTTTTCCTAGTTATACATGTACATTATTTTTAAATACACATTTATTTATGAATCATTTTCAGAGAAAAAAAATCAGAACAAAAAGGAAAAACCATGAGAAAAAAATAAATAAAATAATGTGTTGATTAGCATTCATTTTACATAGTTTTATCTCTAGGTGCAGATGGCATTTCATATCCAAAATTTTTTCAGATTGCTTTGGATCACTGAACCACCAAGATGGATCAAGTCTTTTATGGCTGATCATCATACAATCTGATTATTACTGTGAACAGTGTATTCCTGTCTTTATTTATTTCATTCAGCATCAGTTCATGTAAAACTTTTTAGGCCTTTCTAAAATCAGCTTGTTCATCATTTTTGGACAATAGTATTCTATTATTTTTATATTACATAACTTATTCAGACATTTCCCAATTGATGGGCATCTACTCACTTTCCAATTCTTTGTCATAACAAAAAGAACTGCTATAAACATTTTTACACCTGTAAGTCCTTTTCCTCCCAGACCCAATAGTAGCACAGTTGGATCAAATGGCATCCATAGCTTTTTAGTTCTTTGGGCACAGTTCCAAATTGATTTCCATAATGGCTGGTTCTTTTTACAACTCTTCCAACAATGCATTAGGGTGCCAGTTCTTTCACATTCCCTCCAATATTTATCATTATCTTTTCCTGTCATCCTAGCCAATCTGAGAGGTGTGAGGTGGTTAGGTATATAATTTAATAAACAAATTAGTAAATAGAAAACATACAGAAAAGAAGAACTAGGGTAGTGACTGATTTCAATATTACAACAGATGCAAGTGAAATGGAATAGACATTTGAGGTCTGCAAAGATTTTTTGGGGGTAACCATAAATAGGTAGCATTTAAAGAGTTGTCACATGGAAGGAAGATTAGAATTAATCTGTTTAAATCCACAAACTAGGAGCAATGGGTAGATGATAGACTAAGACTAGAGCTAGTTCTACCATGGAATTATACATTTTAAAATGCAATAAGCACTCTAAGACCAGAAAATCCAATTAAAGCCATTTTTTGTAATGAACAATTACAAGAATTAATTTCATATTAAAGACATATAAAAGTCATTGTCCTACACATTTGTAATCAGCAGGTAGAGGGAAGGAGCTTCCTTTAGGCAGTTAAAGCTCAGCAGTCACCATGGTAACCAATCACCTTGGCATTCCCTAAAAGCAGTGAAAGCTCTATAGTCACCATGGAAACCAATTAGGTTGGTGTTCCCCTCAAGTAGTGAAAATCCAATTTTCTCTTGCCCAGTTTTTCTCCAAACCATGTCTTTTATGGGTAAAAAAATTACATTCTTCTTAGAGGGATGGCCTATTGCTTTGTTGGAGAAGAGAATGTTGAGTGAATAAATTTCAGATTGAGCTAGATGTAGAAGAAAAAATATTAAAAGATGAGAAAAAAAGTAGAGCAAAAAAGAAAGCAGGAATGCTTGTGGTGGCAGATGTAGAAGCAACAATAGCCTCAATAAGATACAGATATGATATTCAGGTTACCACTCTTTAAAGCCATTTCCCAGCTAAAACAAATAGAATCTCATCAAAAGATGAGGAGAAAAAGGGAAAGAACTTTTCTCAATTTAGCACTATCTCAAAGTGTAATCAAGTGCACTAGGGAAATATATTCCCAGCTCTAGCGTGATTAGAATTCTTCAGGCAAAGACTGAATGACTGCTTGCCAGGTAATATTGTATAGAAGATTGTCAGCTAAACTTCAGGAGATGATGCATGAAGTTCCTTCTAAAACTAAGCTTGTCCACCCTTCAATAGATAAGTGGTCAAGGGATATGAACAGACAATTTTCAGATGATGAAATTAAAACCATCTCTAGTCATATGAAAAGTTGCTCCAAATCACAATTGATCAGAGAAATGCAAATTAAGACAACTCTGAGGTACCACTACACACATGTCAGATTGGCTAAAATGACAGGAAAAGATAACATGAATGTTGGAGGGGATGTGGGAAAACTGGGACACTAATACATTGTTGGTGGAACTGTGAATGGATCCAACCATTCTGGAGAGCAATTTGGAGCTACACTCAAAAAGTTATCAAACTATGCATACCCTTTGACCCAGCAGTGTTTCTATTAGACCTATTTCCCAAAGAGATCTTAGAGGGGGGAAAGGGATCCACATGTGCAAGAATGTTTGTGGCAGCCCTTTTTGTAGTGGCTAGAAACTGGAAACTGAAGGGATGCCATTCAATTGGAGAGTGGCTGAATAAATTATGGTATATGAATGTTATGGAATATTATTGTTCTGTAAGAAATGACCAGCGGGACGATTTCAGAGAGGCCTGGAGAGACTTGCATGAACTGATGCTGAGTGAAACGAGCAGAACCAGGAGATCAATATACACGGCAACAACAAGACTATATGATGATTAATTCTGATGGACATGGCTCTCTGCAACAAAGAATTGTCTCAAACCAGTTCCAATTGTTCACTGAAGAAGACCATATACACCCAGAGAGAGGGATATGAAATATGGACCACAACGTAACATTTTCATGATCTCTATTGACATTTGCTTGCATTGTATTGCCTTTCTCTGATTTTCTTTTTTTTCCTTGTTTATAGGATTTTTCTTGCACAACTTGTCAAGTATTTCAACATTATTAACATGTAGTGGACTTCCTGCCATCTAGGGGAGGGGAGGGGACTGGGGGTAAAATTAGTAATGGAAAGCTTTGTAAAGATCAATGCTGGGGAATTACCCATACATATGTTATACAAATAAAAAGCTTTAATTAAAAAAAAAGACAAAAATAAATAAATAAAACTAAGCTTGTGTGCTTTTTTGATTCATGAAATATTTATGTTATCTACCAGTAATACCTACCTTGAGAACCTGGGATGCATTCCCACAGAATAAACATTTACATAAGCATGCAACACCCACTAACTCTCTATGCTGGGTCACTCACCTTAATCTGTTTTCACACTGATAGGTTGGGTGGAGAAGGAAGTGGCAAACCACTCCAGATTCTTTGCTATGAAAACCCCACTGACAGGATTAGTGTGCTATGTTCAGATGGACACAAAGAGTTGGACTTGACTAAAAAACTGAAGGATAAGCAGGAAGGCACATAATGAGGTTGATAAATACATTCAAAATCACTTATAACTGGATTATAAGAGATGATATTATTGACATCTCGAACAATCTTTAAAGTTGCTCTCTGCTAACTGTTCCCATTCTAATCTTTATTGAAAAAATGTGTCCTTTTACTCTCAAAAGTATGATACAGTGAAGATATTCTGACTCACAATTGCATTTAAAAAAGGAATTGGGGTCATAATTTACTAAGATTATGAAAAGCTGCTTTATAAGATAAAGAAGGATAAATAAACTCAGAGGAAAGTGTTTGGTATGATAGACATAAAGATGGTAGATTTGAAAGATCATAAATAACACGAGCTATGGTATTGTTTATTTCACCTCTGTGTCCATAATTGAGGGGACTCAAAAGAGTTGTGGATGGGGTATTGGATGGAATATTAATCAAGATACACTCTGTTCCTGTCTATATTTTGTAGAGTAGTATTAGTATTTATTGATTCTTCAATCAAGAAAAAACAGTGGGTGATTTTATCACATGTCCTATACGATGGAGGACTAGATATTTTCTCCAATCCTCACAACTTCTCAAAGCTTTGCACCATAAAAATTATGTACAAGTAGTAAATTAATTGCATCTGTTGTCTTGGGTTAACATACTCAGAACTGATATGAGGGAATGACCTAACAAGCAGAAAACTGAAAATGCTAATCCTCAATAGCTAAAACACTCATTCAAAACTCCCTCCTCTACCAAGTACCTGCACATTGGTAAAGTTTCAGTACAAGATGTAGGAATTTGTATTTGTAGATCTATTCAGCAGTTCCCTTGTTCTTTTAGTTTTTACTACTGTTCCTACCTCCTCATTCCACCAATCCAAAACAACAAACAACAATAATCAATTGCGTTATTTTTCATATTTAAAAGTGGTAGAGAAGCAAAAACATATTAAGATTCATCTCGTAACAGAGAAACATTAGATTAATTTGCTTTGCTAATGCACTGCTCAACTAGATATTGAAAATATTGAGAGACAATTGGGTCAGGGTGCCAGTGTTTGTGTTTGGTTTTATTAGGTCTAAAAGAAGGGGGGCTGGCAATCAGCTAAGTCCAGATAAATGCTTTAAAAAGTCATTTGGAGATTGTGATGGGAGGAGGTTGAAATATCATGAAATGTAGTCAAGTGTGGAGGGGGCTGGGATCCTACTATCAAAGAAAAGTAGTCATAAGGGGAACAATACGAATATAAGACAAAAGACTCAAATTACAAAAAAATCTCAGGTGAAGAAAATTCCTGTTAAAAAACTTGAGCATAAAAAATGTTTGCGGCAGCCCTTTTTTTCCTTAGGAAAATAGCTTTTTAAAGCTTTTTATTTGTATAACATATGTATGGGTAGTTTCTCAGTATTGATCTTTACAAAGCTTTCCATTCTAGATTTTACCCCCTGTCCCCACCCCTCCCCTAGATGGCAGAAAGTCCATTACATGTTAATAATGATAAAATACTTGACAAGTTGTTGTGCAAGAAAAATCCTCTCTACAAGAAAAAAAAATCAGAGAAAGAAAACATACTGTAAGCAAACATTAATAGAGAGCATGAAAATGTTATGTTGTGGTCCACATTTCACATCCCTGGCTGTATATGGTTTTCATCACTGAACAATTGTAACTGGTTTGAGACATTTCTTTGTTGCAGAGAGCCATGTCTATCAGAGCTAATCATCATATATTATTATTGTTGCCGTGTATAATGATCTCCTGGTTCAGCTCGTTTCACTCAGCATCTGTTCATACAAGTCTCTCCAGGCCTCTCTGAGATCATCCTGCTGGTTGTTTCTTACAGAACAATAATATTCCATAATATTCATATACCATTATTTATTCAGCCACTCTCCAATTGATGGGCATCCCTTCAGCTTACAGTTTCTAGCCACTACAAAAAGGGCTGCCACAAACATTCTTGCACATGTGGGTCCCTTTCCCTCCTCTAAGATCTCTTTGGGATATAAGCCCAATAGAAACACTGCTGGGTCAAAGGGTATGCACAGTTTGATAACTTTTTGAGCATAGCTCCAAATTGCTCTCCAGAATGGTTGGATCCGTTCACAGTTCCACCAACAATGTATTAGAGTCCCAGCTTTCCCACATCCCCTTTAGTATTCAAAGTTATCTTTTCCTGTCATTTTAGCCAATCTGACAGGTATGTAGTGGTACCTCAGAGTTGTCTTAATTTGCATTTCTCTGATCAATAGTGATTTGGAGCACCCCTTCATAGGACTAGAAATGGTTTTAATTTCATCATCTGAAAATTGTCTGTGTATATCCCTTGACCATTTATCAATTGAAGAGTGGCTTGAGGCAGCCCTTTTTATAGTGGCAAGCAACTGGAAATTGAAAGGATGCCCATCAATTGGAGAATGGCTGAATAAATGATGGTATATGAATGTTATGGAATATTATTGTTCTGCAAGAAACGATCAGCAGGATGATTTTAGAGAGGCCTGGAGAGACTTGCATGAACTGATGCTGAGTGAAATCAGCAGAACCAGGATATCATTATACACAGCAACAAGACTATACGATGATCAATTCTGATGGACATGGTTCTCTTCAACAATGATGTGATTCAAACCAGTTCCTATTGTTCAGCGATGAAGATAGTCATATACATCCAGAGAGAGACTTAAAGGAACTTAGTGTGGACCACAACACAGCATTATAATGCTTTCTGTGAATATTTCCATGCATTTTGTTTTCCCTCTTAGGTTATTTTTTTTCTTCTCTCTTTCTAGATCTGATGTTTCTTGTGCAGTAAGATAACTGTATAGATATGTATACATATATTGGATTTGTCATATAATTTATCCTATTTAGCATGTATTAGATTACCTGTCATCTAGGGGTGGTGGTGGGGGGAAGGAGAGGAAAAGCTTGGAAAAAAAATTTTGCAAAGGTCAATGTAGAAAAATCACTCATATATTTTGTAAATAAAAAGCCTTTAATAAAAAAAAATTCTGGTAAAAAATTAAAAAATAATAAAAAATAAACAGATATGACAATTCAAAAGACAGAAATATAAAAGGGGAAGACAACCTAAAATATATCTAAGTGAATACAAAAATTCTTGAATAAATATTGGAAGAAAAATATTGATTCAACACCTGATAAAAGAGAGAATTCTTTATCTTCCATGAGTATGATACTATAGCAGGATATTCTCAAATGGTTCAAGAAAACTAAGAACTATAAAAATAAAATGTTTTAGCCACATAGCAAAAATAATTAGCAGAATAGGAAAAGAAAACATTTGAGTACACAGTGACTAGTCTCATCAAAGAAAAAAAGGTGAACAAGTGATTGTGATTTCAAATATACAGAACCAAAGAAGAAAAAAAAAAGAAAGAAAACAAGGCATCTATATAAATAAGTCCATATTTACCTTGAAAACAGAATATGGATGTAGCTTAAGCATTATATTTTCTGGAAGAATAAGTTGTAAAACCTGGACAACATCTTAATGCGAGAAATGATGATGATGATGATAACTAGATCAACTCAAGGCAAGTGATGACCAAAATTATCCATATATCATATCTAAGAAAAACTATTTTGAAAACTCCAAAATACACAATGATTAAATCTAACATTGTTAATGACAAATAACACAATTTACATTCAACTGGGATGCAGATTTTTAAATACACTTTCAAATTATGTGAAATTATTTTGCACCCATTAGAAACTGCAGTGGAGATGGGGTGATTTATTCCTACTGCGAATCTGACCCTAAGTTTTTCCTAATCATTAACATAAAAAGTAGAGAGAATCAGAGGATCAGTATTCATATGATGACTACTTTGTGTCTCAGTGTGCTGTGTGCTTGATAAACATTACCTCTGCTGATCTTCTCATTTAATCTGGAAGGTAGTATTGTATTTGTAGTGTGTACTATGTACTATATAGGTACTATT
>JAJPUD010025576.1:0-16582 GCA_023553655.1 Myrmecobius fasciatus | reverse complement strand
TCTGGGTGTATATGGCCTTCTTCACTGAACAATTGGAGGTGGTTTGAAACATTTCATTGTTGCAGAGAGCCATGTCCATTAGAACTGATCATCATATAGTATTGTTGTTGCCATGTAAAATGATCTCCTGGTTCTGCTCTTTTCGCTCAGCATCAGTCCATGCAAGTCTCTCCAGGCCTCTCTGAAATCATCCTGCTGGTCGTTTCTTACAGAATAATAATATTCCATGACAATCATATACCATGATTCATTCAGCCATTCTCCAATTGATGGGCATCCATTCAGTTTCCAGTTTCTAGCCACTACAAAAAGGGCTGTCACAAACATTCTTGCCCATGTGGGGCCCTTTCCCTCCTTTAAGATCCCTTTGGGATATAAGCCCAATAGAAACACTCCTGGGTCAAAGGGTATGCACAGTTTGATAACTTTTTGAGCATAGCTCCAAATTGCTCTCCAGAATGGTTGGATCTGTTCACAGCTCCACCAGCAATGTATCAGTGTCCCAGTTTTCCCACATCCCCTCCAACATTCATCATTATCTTTTCCTGTCATTTTAGCCAATCTGACACGTGTGTACTGGTACCTCAGAGTTGTCTTAATTTGCATTTCTCTGATCAATAGTGATTTGGAGCACCTTTTCTTATGACTAGAAATAGTTTTAATTTCATCATCTGAAAATTGTCTGTTCATATCCTTTGACCATTTATCGATTGAAGAGTGGCTTGAATTCTTATAAATATGAGACAATTCTCTTACAATATAGTCTTTTTAACAGTTCTTTATAAACAGGTCTTTAAAATGAACCATTATTATTTTAAAAAAAACAACCATTCCCTTATCACAAATAATATTCATTATAGTATATCTCTATAAAATTATATCAAATTAAATTCCCAAGACATCTTACCTCAAAGAGTAAGTTTTAGTAATGAGGAGGCATAGGTACAGTTATTATTATTTTTCTGATGTTGATGCAATAACAGTTTATGAAAAGGTTTAAAAGGTCTTTAGAAAAGAATCATTATTATCAAAATAAAACATCCATTAAATTATCCCAAAGCATAATTATTATAGTACATCTATAAGATATGAAATAATATGAAATTAAAATCCCAAAGATATCCTACTTGAGACAGCAAGTTTCAGTAATCACTAGACCTAGATATCCAATTAAAATAAAAAAAATATCCTACCTCGGACAACAAGTTTCATTCATCACCAGGGATAGATATAGTTATTATTGTTTGTCTCATGTTGATGCAATAACAGTAAATGAAAAACTTCAACAGATCTTTAAAAATAATCATTATTATTAAAACAAAACAAACATTACATTACCACATTTAATAATCATTACATTTTCTCTATTTAATATAAAATGATATCAAATTAAAATCCTCCCAAATCCTAACTCAGAGAGAAAATTTCAACAATAACAAGGCCTAGATACACTTATTTTTATTTCTCTCATGTTGATGCAATAAAAGTTAATGAAAAAGTTTAAAAGGGATTTAAAAAGAATCATCATCATTAAAATAAAATAACCATCTTATTATCAAAAATCATATCCATTATAATTACATGAAATTTTTCTCATATTTTCTTAACAGTGACTGAAATCTAGGATATCTACCTGTAGTAATTCACTAATCACATTTCTTTTGAGCACCTTGTGACAATTCCCTCAAATGGTGGATTACTAACTTAATAATAATTCAATCATATGTGAATTCAAAACACAGAATAATATCAAATTATACTCCCAAGAGATCCTACCTCATAGCAAGTTTAACTAATCACCAGGTCTAGATACAGTTATTATTATTTCTCTCATGTTGATGCAATAACAGTTAATGAAAGGATTTAACAAGTCTTTAAAAAAGAATCATTTTTAAAATAAAATAATCAGTAAATTATCATAATTAATGTTCATTGTAGTATGTCTATATAATATACAATAATATCAAATCAGAATCCCAAGAACTCTTACCTCAGACAGCAAATTTCACTTATCACCAGGGCTTGATAGAATTATTATTGTTTCTCCCATGTTGATGTAATAACAGTTTATGAAAGCATTAAATAGGTGTTTAAAAATAATAATAATTATTAAATTAAAACAAAAATTAGATTTTCAGAACCAATAATTATATTATATATATGTAATATAAAATGCTATCCAATTAAAATACCAAAATATCCTACCTCAGACAGCAAGTTTCCTTCATCACCAGGGATAGATATAGTTATTACTGTTTGTCTCATGTTGATGCAATAACAATAAATGAAAAGCTTTAACAGATCTTTAAAAATAATAATCATTATTAAAACAAAACAAGCATTACTTTATCACATTTAATAATTACATTTTCTCTATTTAATATGAAATAATATCAAATTAAAATCCCCCCAAATCCTAACTCAGAGAGTAAGTTAAAATAACAAGGCCTAGATACACTTATTTTTATTTATCTCATGGTATTGCAATAAAAGTTAATTAAAAAGTTTAAAAGGCATTTAAAAAGAATCATCATCATTAAAATAAAATAACCATCCTATTATCAAAAGTCATATCCATTATTGCATGTCTATGTAATATGTAATAATAACACATTAAAAACCTGAAGATCCTACCTCACATAGGAAGTTTCACTCATCATCAAGCCTAGATAGTTATTATTATAATTTCTCACATTGATGCAATAAGTTTTAATGACAAAGTTTAAGAGGTCTTTAAAAAAGTGAATAACTATTTTTAAAATAAAGCAACTACTAAATTACCACAAATAATAGTCTATATAGTATGAAATAAAATGAAATTAAAATCCCAAGAGATCATATTTCAGATAGCAAGTTTCACAAGTCACCAGGCCTAAATACATTTATTATTATTATTTTTCATGTTGAAGTAGTAACAGTTAATGAAAAAGTTTAATCATTCTTTGCAAAAGAACCATTATTATTAAAATAAAGGAACCCTCAAACTATCATAAGCAATATTCATTATAGTATGTTTACATAACCTGAAATGTTATCAAATGAGCATCCCAAGATTTCCTAGCACAGATAGTTTTAGTAATGAGCAGGCCTAGATCATAATTTTTTCTCTTTCTTATGTTGAATGGATTTAAAAGGTCTTTAAAAAGAATAATTATTATTAAAATAAAACAAACATTAAAGTAATGCAATAAAATAATTCAAATCATAGTATGTCTATAATATATGAAATAATATCAAATTAAAATCCCAAAGATCCTATCTCAGACAGCAAGTCTCTGTAATGAGTAGGCCTAGATACAGTTAATATTATTTCTGTCATATTGATGTAATAATAGATAATGAAAAAATTTAAGTGGTCTTTAAAAAATGAATCATAATTTTAAAAAAATACTCATGAAGTTATCACAAATAATCTTCATTATAGTAGGTCCATGTAATAAGACAAAGCATCAAATCTGAATCACAAGACATCCTTCTGTAGACAGTAATTTTCAGTAAACAGCAGGCATAGGTACATTTATTATTACTTCTCTCCTGCTGATGCAATAGCAGTTTATGTAAGGGTTTAAAAAGAATATTATTAAAATAAAACAACTGTTAAATTATCTCCAAAATAATTATTATAGTATGTCTATATAACATGAAATAATATCAAGTGAAAATCCCAAAAGTTCCTAGATCTGACAGCAAGCTTGACTAATCACAAATACTGTTACTTTTATTATATGTCAGGCTAATGAAGTAACAGTTAATGAAAAAGTTTAACAGTTACTTAAAAATAAATCATTATTATTAAAATAAAGCAATCATTAAATTATCACGAATAATATTTATTATAGAAGATCTATGTAATATGTAATAATATCAGATTAGAATCTAAGACATTGTAGTTCACCACAGTAAGTTTCAGTAATAACTGGCCCAAGATACAGTTATTGTTATTTCACATTGATGCAAGGAAAGTTTATGAAAGTGTTTAACAGGTCTTTAAAAAAGAATCATTGTTATTAAAATAAAACAACCATTAATCTATCACAAACAATAATTATTATAGTGTTTTATAAGATATGAAAAAAAATGTGAAATTAATAGCCCAAATAGTCCTATTTGAAACAGCAAGTTCCACTAATCACCAGGGCAAGATAGAATTACTATTTTTTCTCTCATGTTGATGCAAAAAACAGTTAATGAGAAAAGTTTAACTGTTCTTCAAAGAAAATCATTATTATTAAAAGAAAACTACCATTGAATTATTAATAATTATTATGGTATATCTGTATAATATAAAATAATATGTAATTAAATCTCAAAAGTTTCTACTTCCAACAGCAAGTTTCACTATTCACCCGGTTTAGATTGTTATTATTGGTCCATCAGAATTGTCCATCAGAATTGATCATCATACAGTCTTGTTGTTGCTGTGTATAATGATCTCCTGGTTCTGCTCATTCCGCTTAGCATCAGCCCATGCCAGTCTCTCCAAGCCTCTCTGAAATCGCCCTGCTGGTCGTTTCTCACAGAACAATAATATTCCATAACATTCATATACCATAACTTATTCAGCCATTCTCCAATGGATGGGCATCCATTCAGTTTCCAGTTTCTAGCCACTACAAAAAGGGCTGCCACAAACATTCTTGCACATGTGGGGCCTTACCCTCCTTTAAGATCCCTTTGGGATATAAGCCCAATAGAAACACTGCTGGGTCAAAGGGTATGCACCGTTTGATAGCTTTCTGAGCATAGTTCCTAATTGCTCTCCAGAATGGTTGGATCCGTTCACAGTTCCACCAACAATGTATCAGTGTCCCAGTTTTCCCGCATCCCTTCCAACATTCATCATTATCTTTTCCTGTCATTTTAGCCAATCTGACAGGTGTGTAGTGGTGCCTCAGAGTTGTCTTAATTTGCATTTCTCTGATCAATAGTGTTTTGGAGCATCTTTTCATAATATTTCTCTTTTTGATACAATAATGGTAAATGAAAAAGTTTAAGTGGTCTTTTTAAAAAATAATTATTATTAAATTTAAAAAACATTAAAATATTTTAAATCAACTGAGAATGACTTATCATTTCTCAGCAATACCATGATTCGAAATAATTTTAATGGTCTTAGGATGAAACATGTTCTGCATTTCTTGAAGAACTGATGAAATCTAAATCCAGAGGAAAGTGCTTTTTCTTTGTTTTCTTTTCCTTGTGTTCTTTGGTCTGTGTTGGCTTTTGTAGCATGAGTTCCATGGAAATGTTTAGCAAAATGCACAGGTTTAGTCTAATATGAAAAGGGTTGCTTTCCTAATGAGGAGTGGGGAGGAGGGAAGAAGGGAGAGTATTTGGAACTCCACGTATGGCAAATGAAAAGGGAATGTTAATATTGTTTTGATGAATAACTAGGAAAATAATAAAATATTAAATCAAGTTTTAAAAAAAGAAATCACAGGAGAGATCCATGGAGCATGATGAAAGGTACCTGCCTCTTCTCTTTTCTTCTCTCCTCTTCCCTTTGGAGGCTAGAGATCAGACAGGAGACAGGCAGGACACAATGGAAAGCTGCCACCTCTCCTCTTAGATCTGGAGGCTGGAGACCAGGAAAGAGTTTCGGGAAAATCAGGAAAGAGACTCAAGGAGCATAGTGGAAGGAACCTCCTCTCCTATTTCAGTTTCTACTTTGACCCCTGGAAGCTAGATATCAGACAGAACATATGCAGGGCATAATGAAAGGGACCCATCTTTCCTCATTCCCAGTGGATGCAGGAGACCAGACAGGAGACTAATAGCGGTCAGGAAGGATGCATGCAAAGGACAAGGGAAGGTGCCCATCTCTCCTCCTGGATCCAGAGGCTGAGGACCAGACAATAGGTTCGTAGAGTTCAGTCAGGACAGATATGGAGGATGATAGAGCTTCTGCTGCTTATTTCTGCCCTTCTCATCTCTACTTTGCTTCAGAGAAGGAAGAAGACTCTGGAAGATGAGGAAGGAAAAGCACTGGATGATGGAAGGCACCTGCGCCTCTTCTTTCCTTCTCTCCTCTTCTCTTTGGAGACTAAAGATCTGGCAAAGGACTGAAATAATACAATGGAACCTGTAGCCTCTCCTTTTTGATCCAGAGGCTGTGGAAATCAGAAAGGAAAAGCATGGGGCGTGATGGAGACTTCCCTTCTTCCCACTCCCACTAGAGTCTGGAATCAGAGAGGAGACTCATGGAAACCAGGGGGAGAAACATGGAGCATAATGAAAAGTACCTGCCTCTCCTCAGTCCTTATCTCCTCTCCTCTTCTCTTCTCTTCCCTCTGGAGGCTGGAAATTAGGCAGGAGACAGGCAAAGCACAGTGGATAGTGCCCATCACTTCTTGTAAATACACAGGCTGGAGACCAGGCAGAGGGCAGACATGACACAATGGCAGAAGAGAGACATATGACAATGGAGCATCACTGCTCATAGATGCAGAGACTAGAGAATAGGCATGAGACTTATGGAGATCAGGAAGGAAATGCACAGGGCACTAGGGAAGGCATCTACTTCTCTTCCCTCTCTGACCAAAGGTGGGAAACCAGGCAAAAAAAAATCATGAACATCAGGCAGGAAAGTCATGGAAGTTACCTGGATCTCTTTTTTTCCTTCTCTCATCTTTCCTCTGGAGACTGGAGCTGAGGCAGAAGATAGACCTGCCTCAGTGGAAGATGCCTATCTCTACTTTTTGTTCCAGAGGCTAGAGACCGGGCAGGAAGCTTGTGGAAATCAGGATGGAGAAGCATGATAGAATGCACCCAACTTTTCTCACTGCCAAGACAGCCTAGAGACCCATCAGCAGACTCATGGACATCAGGAGGTACATGGGGATGATGAAATTTGCCCACCTTTTCTCTTCTCTCTTCTCCTCTTCCCTGAAGAAGCTGGAGATCAGAGCAGAGGATGGAATCCACAGGAAGGCACTTGACTCTTCGATTTCCATTTCTACAAGAGGCTAGATGACTCCTGGAGCATTCTGGAAGGCAATGCCACTTCTCCCCTCCCTTTCTCTCCTCTTCCCTCTGGAGCCTGGATATGAGGCAGGAGCCAGGAAGGGCACTGGGAATGTCACACATCTCTCTTCCATCCATAGTCTGGAGGTCAAACAGGAGATGCTCTGGATGTAATGGAAGGTTCCCTTTTCCTCTTTGATACTGAAAGTGGATCTCATGTAGGAAACTCATTGAGATCAGGCAGGAGGAAGGGCCTAGTGAAAGCTATGCTCTCATCTTCTTGCTTTCACTACAGGCTAGATACCATGCAGAAGACTTAGGGAAAGCAGGCAGGAGATGCAGGACCATGAAGTCAGTTACCTACATCTCCTCATCTTTCCTTTGTCTTATATCCAGTGAAAGGAGATTTAGCAGGAGCCTCATGGGGCAGAGTGGAAGGTATCTACCTCCTTCTTTCACTTCCATTGGATTCTCAAAACCAGAGAAATCAAAGGGAAAATGTTGTAAGCGATGTAGGACAATTAAAACACTTATGCATTGTTGGTGAAGTTGTATACTGATCCATCCATTCTGCAGAGCAATTTGGAACTGTGCCCAAGGGACTATTAAACTAGGCATAGCCTTTGAGCAAGAAACACCACTCTAGATATTGATTGAAAGAAAGAGAAAAGAAGGCAAAGGAACTACAGGTCCAAAAAGATTTCTGGCACCTTTTTGTGGTGGGAAAGAATTGGAAATTGAAAGGATTCCTATCTATGGGAAATGACTGAGCAAGTTGTTACTTATTATTGTTATGGAATACTTCTATGCTGGAAGAAATGACAAGCAAGATGTTCTTAGAAAACTCTGGAAAGACTGACCGGAAGTGATGCAGAGTGAAATGAGCAGAACCAGGAGCCTATTGTGTATAGTAATAATACGATAGAAAAATGATCAATGTTGAATGACTTATTTCTCCATTCTCAGCAATACTATTTTAGAAGAAAATTGCAAAGATCTTAGGATGAATATTTTCTCTTCTTTCTTTTCCTCTTTCCTGCAGAGGCTGGAGATAGAGAAGAGAAAGATGGAGTCCACTGGAAGACACTTGATTCTCCTCTTCCCATTCCTACTAGAACCTAGAGTTTTTTTCAGGAGACTCCTGGAGCATTATGGGAGGCACTGCGACTTCTCCCCTCCCTTTCTCTCCTCTTCCCTCTGGAGCCAGGAAGGGCACAGTGAAGGGAACACATCTCTCTTCCATCCACAGGCTGAAGGTCAAACAGGAGATCTTCAGGATGTAATGGAAGGTTCCCACTTTTCTTCTTTGGTACTGAATGTGGATCTCATGTAGGGCGCTCATTGAGATCACACAAGAGATAGGGCCTGGTGAAAGTCGTTCTTTCATCTTCTGGCTTTCACTACATGCTAGAGACCATGCAGAAGACTTAGGGAAAGCAGGCAGGAGATGCAGGAGCATGAAGTAAGGTACCTTTTCCCCCTTTTCTCCTTTGTCTTCTATCCAGAGAGGGAAGATAACTAATGTAGAGTAAAATGGGGAGAACCAGGAGAACACTATGTGTAGTAACAGCAAGATTTTCTAATGATCAACTGGGAAAGGCTTAGCAGTTCTCAGCCATACAGTGATTCCAAATAATATTAAAGGTCTTAAGCTGAAAAATGCTCTGCATTTCTTGAGGAAGATTTGAGCAAATCTAAGTCCAGAGGATGGCGTTTTTTCTTTGTTTTCTTTTCCTTGTGTTTTTTGGTCTGTGTTGGCTTTTGTAGCATGACTTCCATGGAAATGTTTTGCAAAATGCACAGGTTCAGTGTAATATGAAAAGGGTTGCTTTCCTAATGAGGATTTGGGAGGAGGGAGAAAGTCAGAATATTTGGAACATAAAATATGACAAATAAAAACAGAATGTAAAAGGGTTTTTTTGATATGTTACTGGGAAAATACTAAGAAAGTACATAAAGTTAACAGAAAAGAAATCACAGGGGAGTTCCATGGAGCATGATGAAAGGTACCTGCATCTTCTCTTTTCTTCTCTTCCCTTTCCTCTTGAGCTAGAGATCAGGCAGGAGACAGGCAGGACACAATGAAAAGCTGCCACATTTTTTTCAGAGATCTAGTGGCTGGAGACCAGGTAGGAGTCTCGTAAAAATTAGGGGGAACACCCATAGAGCATGATGCAAAGTCCCTACCCCTGTTCCTTCCTTCTTTCTTCTTCCATTTGGAGGCTGGAGATCAGACAGGAGAAAAGCATGAGATCATAGAAGGCCCGATCTCTCCTTTTGTATCTGGGGGCTAGAGACCAAGTATGAGGCTCCTGGAAAACAAGAAGGAGAGGTACAGGGAATTATGAAAGATGCTCACTTTCTCTCTTTCTACTTCTACTGGAAGTTTGAGACCAGGTAACTGAAACATGGAAATCAGGGAAGAGACTCAAGGAGCATTATGGAAGGAACCTCCTCTCCTGTTTTCTTCTCTCCTTTGCCCCTTGGAAGCTGGATATCAGGGAGTATATGTGCAGCGTATAATGGAAAGGGCCCATCTTTTGTCATTCCTAGTGGATTTGGCAGACCAGAAAGGAGACTAATAGCATTCAGGAAGGATGCATGCAAAGGACAAGGGAAGGTGCCCACCTCTCCTCTTGGATCCAGAGGCTGGGGAGCAGATGGCAGATTTGTAGGATGATGGAGCTTCTGCTACTTCTTTCAGCCCTCCTCCTCTCTACTTTCCTGCAGAGAAGGAAGAAGACTTAGGAAGATGAGGAAGGAAATGCACTGGATGATGGAAGGCACCTGCGCCTCTTCTTTTCACTCACGATAGTTGGGAGATCAGACAAAGGACTCATAAAGATCAAGCAGGAGACTCACGGAAATCCAAGAGGAGACCAAAGGAGAATGAGGAAGGGCACCTGCCTCTCCTCTTCCCTCCTGAGGCTGAAATTCAGGTAACAGACACATGGAGTTCACCATGGAGAGGAAGGGGCCTGGTGGCAATCTCAGCTCCCCTCTTTCCTCTTTTACTGGAGTCAGGAAATCAGACAAGAGATTCAGGAAATCAGAGGGGATATTATTTCTCTTTTGTTGATACAAGAACAGTTAATGAAAGGGTTTAACAGGTCTTTAAAAAAGAATCATTATTATTAAAATAAAATGACCCTTAAATTATCACAAATAATATACATTATACTATGTCTATATAATATGAAATAATATCAAATTAGAATCACAAGCGTTCCTATATCAGACTGCAAGTTTCACTTACGACCAGGGCTAGATACACTTATTATTATTTCTCTCATGCTGATGCAATAACAGTTAATGAAAAAGTTTAACAGGTCTTTAAAAAAGAATCATAATTATTAAAATAAAGCAACCATTAAGTTATCACAAATAATGTTCATTATACTATTTCTATACAATATGAAATAATAATAAATTAAAATACCAAAAGATCCTACCTCAGACTGCAAGTTTCACTAAGCAGCAGTACTAGTTATAACTTTTCTCTTGTTGATGCAATAACAGTTAATGAAATATTTGCAAATCTTTAAAAAAGAATCCTTATTATTAAAATAAAACAATCATTAAAATATCAGAAACAATGATTAGTATAATATATCTATAAAATAACATCAAATTAAATTTTCAAAAGAGTCTACATCAGTTTTACTAGTTACCAGGACTAAATAATACTATTATTATTTTTCTCATGTTGATGCAATAATAGTTAATAGAAAAGTCTAATAGGTCTTTTAAAAAGAATCATAGTATGTTTATACAATATGTAATCATATCAAATTAAAATCCCAAAATATCCTTCATTAGGCAGCAAGTTTCACTAATTACCAGGACTAGATAAAATTAGTATTATTTTTCTCATGTTGATCCAACAGAAATTAATGAAAAGAGTTTAACTGGTCTTAATAAAAGAATCATTATTATTAAAATAAAACAACTTTTAAAATATCACAAATAATATCGATTACACCATATATATATATATAATATACAATAATATTAAATTAGAATCCCACGGCATCCTAAATCAGACAACTAGATTCACTAATCACGAGGACTAGATATACTTATTTCTTCCATCATTTTGATGCAATAACTGTTAAAAAAAAGTTTAACACGTTGTTAAAAAAGAATCATCATTATTAAAATAAAACAAAGTATCTCAAACAATAAACATTATAATGTATCTATATAATATGAAAAAATATCAAGTTAAAATCCCCCAAAATCCCACCTCTATCAGCAAGTTTCCTTAATCACCAGGTCTAGATACTGTTATTGCTATTATTTCTCATGTTGATGCAATAACCATTAAGAAAAATGTTTAACAGGTCTTTAAAAAAATGTTATTAAAATAGGAAAACAATTAATTTTTCAGAAATAATAGTCATTATACTATTTCTATCCAATATGTAATAATATTAAATTCAATGCCCAAAATATCCATCCTCTCACAGCAAGGTTCACTAATCATCTGGGCCTATGTACTGTTATTGTTATTAGGTTTCATGTTGATGCAATAACAGTTAATCAAAAAGTTTAACTTCTTTAAAAAAGAATCATTTTTATTAAAAAAAGACAACCATTAAATTATCAGAAATAATGTTCATTATACTATACCTGCATAATATGAATTAATATCAAATTAGAATCTCAAGACATCCTACTTCAGACAGTAAGTTTCATTAATAAGCAGGCCTACATGCACTTATTCTTATTTCTCATGTTGATGCAATCACAGTTGATGAAATGATTTTAGATGTCTTTAAAAAAAAGAATTATTTTCATTAAAATAAAACATTCATTACATTTTCACATACAGTAATTATTGTCATATGTCTATTTAACTTGAAATAATATCAGATTAAATTCCCAAAAGATCCTATGTCAAACAGCAAGTTTCACTAATCACCAGGGCTAGATTCAGTTACTATTATTTCTTGCATGTTGATGCAATAGCAGTTAATGAAAAAAGTTTAACAGGCTTTTAAAAAGAATCATTATTGTTAAAATAAAATAACCATTAAAATATCACAAATAATATTCATCATAGTATGTTATATTGTACGGAATAATATAAAATTGGAATGCCATGAGGTCCTATCTCAAACATCTGTTTTTAGTATTCAGCAGGGCTAGATAAATTATTATTTTCACATATTTTGATGCAAACATTTAACAGGTCTTCAAAAAAAGAATCATTATTATTAAAATAAAACAACCATTAAACATGACAAATAATATCCCTTATATTATGTTTATATAATATCAAATGATATCAAATTAGAATCCCCAAAGATCCAACATCTAACAGTAAGTTTCAATAATCACCAGGCCTAGGTGCTTTTATTATTTTTCATGTTAATGTAATAACAGTTAATTAAAAATAATAATTATTAAAACAACTAATAAAGTATCACAAACGATATTCATGGTAGAATATTGATATAATATGAAAAAATGTGAGATTAGAAGCTCAAAGCACGCTACCACAAATTTTGGGTTCTAATTATCAGTAGGCCAAAATAAAGTTATTATAGTTTCTCCTTTGTTGATGCAACAACCATTTATAAAAGATTTTTAACAGGTTTCTAAAAAGGAATCATTGTTATCAAAATAAAACAATTAAATTATCACAAAAATAATTATTACAAAAGCATATATCATATGAAATAATATCAAATTAAAATCCTAAAAGGTCCTTCTTCAGACACCTAGGTTCATTAATCATCAGGCCTAGAAACAGTAATTATTACTTTTCTCATGTTGATGCAATTACAGTTTATGAAAATGTTTAACGGGTCTTTAAAAAAGAATCATTATTAGTAAAATAAAACAACCATTAAATTATCTCAGACAATAATACTATAGTTGTTATAGTAACAATAATTATTATTGTATGTCTGTATAATATGAAATAGCAACAAATTAAAATTCCAAAAGATCCTAACTTAGGCAGAAAGTTTCACTAATCACCAGGACTAGATACAGTTACTATTATTTCTCTCATGTTGATGCAATAACAGTTAATGAAAAAAGTTTAGCCGGTCATTTAAAAAGAATCATTATTATTAAAATAAAAAACCATTAAATATAAAAAATAATATTCTTTATAGTATGTTTATATAATATAAAATTAGAATCACAAAAGATCCTACCTCTGACAGTAAATTTCAATAATCACCAAGCCTAGCTGCTTTTATGATTATTTATGATTATTATTTCTCATGTTGATATAATAAGTTAATCAAAGTTTAACAGATCTTCAAAAATAATTATGATTAAAATGCTATGATTAAAATAAAACAACCAATAAATTATCATAAACAATATTCATTAGAGAATGTTTATATAATATGAAATATCAGATTAGAATCTCAAGGTATCCTGCCACAAATGGTGGGTTTCAGTAATGAATAGACTTAGATACTGGTATTATTATTTCTGTCTTGTTGATACAATAACATTATGAAAGGATTTAACAGGCCTTTAAAAAAGAATCAATATTATTAAACTAAAACAATCATTAAATTATCACAAACAATAATTATTGTAGTATATATGATATATTGTAATATATGAAAAAATATAGAATTTGAATCCAAAGGAATCCTATCTCAGACAGCAATTTTCAGAAATCAGGAGGCCAAATACAGTTATTATTATTTTTCTCACATGGATGCAATAACAGTAAATGAAAATATATTACAGGTTTTTAAAAAATAATCAAAATTTAAATAAATAATTATTAAACTGAAACAACCACTAAAATGAGACAACACAAAAATATTCATTAAAATATTTCTAAACATTATGGAATAATGTCACATTAGAAACCCAAGGGATCCTATCTTAGACATCATGTTTCACTAATCACCAGAGTGAAGTTATTTATATAAAGTTATTCATTTTCATTAACTTTTATTGCATAAACATTCTCTCATGTTTATGCAATAAAAGTTAACGAAAATGTTCAACAGGTATTAAAAATCATCATTACAACTAAATAAAACAATTAAATTATCACAAATAATATTCATTATAGTATGTTTGCATAATATGAAATAAAAATCCTACAACATCCTTCTTCAGACAGTAAGATTCAGTAATGAGCAGGGCTACATACAGTTATTATTATTTCTCTCATGTTGATGCAATAACAATTTATGAAAGGGTTTAACAAGTATTTTAAAAAGCATCATTATTGTTAAAAACACAAGCTTTAAATTATCACAATCAATAATTATCATACTATATCTATGTAATATGAAATAATATCAACGTAAAATCCCAAAAGGTCCTACCTCAAACAAGTTTCACTAATCCCCAGGGCTAGATACAGTTACTGTTATTTCTCTCATGTTCATGCAATAATATTTAATGAAAAAAGTTTAACAGGTCTTTAAGACAGTCATTATTATTAAAAAATTAACCAATAGAGGCAGCTATTGTTGATAGAGCACCAGTCCTGAAGTCAGGAAGACCTGAGTTCAAATCTGGTCTCAGACACATAACATTCCCTAGCTGTGTGACCCTGGGCAAGTCACTTAACCTCAATTGCCTCAGCAAAAAGCAAAAAAAAAATTAACCAATAAATATCACAAATAATATTCATTATAGTATGTTCATGTAATATACAATAATATGAAATTGGAATGCTATGAGGTCCTAACTCAGACAGCTATTTAACTAACACAAGGTCTAAATAGAGTTATTATTATTTCCTTATTTTGATGCAATAACAGCTAATGAAAAAGTTTAACAGGTCTTTAAGACAGTCATTATTATTTTAAAAAAATCAACCAATAAATATCACAATAATATTCATTATAGTATGTTATAATATACAATAATATGAAATTAGAATACTATGAGATCATAACTCAGACAGCTATTTTTACTAATCACCAGCTCTAGATAGAGTTATTATCATTTCCTCATTTTGATGCAATAACAGTCAATGAAAAAATTTAACAGGTCTTTATAAATCATCATTGTTTTTAAAATAAAGTAACCATTGACTTATCACTAACAATAATTATCATAGTATGCCTGTATAATATAAAGTAATATCAAATTAAAATCCCAAAAGACTCTACCTCTTGTTAGAAATAACACACTTGACACTGAAAATCAAGGAAAATTCATTAAAGACGATTCTTAAGGAATCATCTTAATGTTTCTGGCCAAAAGCGGGCTCCACTCTTCTTTGGGAAGAGGGAGCACCAAGGACAGAAGTGGGAGAACCTTTCTACTTGCTAATATGGTGCAGTCCTCTCTTCAGAGAACCAATTGGTCTGTTACATCCAAATTACAATCTTTCTGATATGCCCATTAAATGTTTCCCTTTAATATGTATAAAACATGCCCCACCCCCTTCTCATATATCCCATGTTCAAAAATGGCAGAATCTCTTCCTATGGGATGTGTTGTTTCATATTCAATTAGCCTATTAAGCAGGCACAGTAGTGATTTGGTCAAGTCCTGTCCCTGACCCCAACTAGTTTGGGCTAGATGAGCTATTTTCTCAAGTTTGTGGTTTTCTCAAAACCAAAACTCTTTCTGATTGGCTGAATCCCCATATGCCTTCCTAGCAACACCTCCCCCCCGATTTTTTCTTTGCTCAAGACTTCTATTGATCCCTTAATTGTTCTGTGAATCCTAACCTTCCTTAACCTCTAACATTCTGAAAATCTCTTGGTCAGTGGTACCCATTATCCCACACTACCCCAAAGCTTGCAGTACTGTGCAAAGCCAACTTTTCAGCATGTCTCACAATTTCCCCATCTCCTTTTTAATAAAGATTTGGTTTCCACATCTTTTCTTTTGCCCCTTCTTCAAACCTTTTCACATCATCTTTCATTCCTCATCTATATTTTGATCTTCCTCAAAAATAACCATTTTAACATTTCTCTTTAAACTAAAAACTTGTAACCTGAAAGGAATAAGGCAAATTAAGGAATACAATAAACTTGGCCCAAACAAGAAGATAAAACAATAATATGTTCCACAATCCTTAATTACGTACATGGTTCTACATAGATCTTCAGCTTAAACCCCTCATTCCCTTTCTGGCTTTTGGGGTTATGGAATTCGGGGGACCAGGGATGTAGATCTCAGTCGTCCACAGGAATCATGACTACTTCAAACTGGAAATGAGCATAGAATTGAGTCATCTCACAGGGTAGACCTTTAAGGACGTTATTTCAGATAGATTTATGCAATCTATCAAGTTAGATTGACCAGGCCAAATATTCATTTACCTAATTATTTAGGATATAATGACCTTATTCTTTCGGTTGAAAACTGCAAGATCTCACATAGTATTGTATTTTTGATTTCTATTGATCACTTACTCTGATTTTTTTTATTAAAGCTTTTTATTTGTTTAACATATGTATGGGTAGTTCCCCAGCACTGATCTTTACAAAGCTTTCCATTACAAATTTTACCCCCAGTCCCCTCCCCACAAAGGGATGAAGGTAAAAGGCTGGAGCAGGACCTATTATGCTTCAGGTGAACAAAAAAAAGCAGGGGTAGCAATCCTTATCTCAGATCAAGTAAAAGCCAAGGTAGATCTAATCAAAAGAGATAAGGAAGGAAACTA